>JAKKIB010000258.1:0-291890 GCA_023089585.1 Melophagus ovinus
CTCCACCTGGAAGATTTGACCGGCCACCCTCTTTCCAAACCGAAAAACATATGGCACCATATTTGCTTACCGATGATTTCTGAAAATAAGGAGGTTATTTATTCAATCAAAACTTCTGTTCCTGTTGTCCAGGTAACTGCAAATGGGTACACTAGGTGGGTGCATAATAAACCAGCGTCCATGTGCTAGACCTGCAAAGATGCTATATTCAAGAGAAGAAGATAAGTTGCTATATCCCCTAGATGGAGGAGAAGTTGAGATGATAAAGGATGAACTTGGGAGTTACGCTTTTGCTGCGCAATATCAACAAAACCCTCTGCCGCTTTCAAGTGGTATAATCAAACTAGAGTGGCTAAAGCGCTATAGAAATTTTCCTGATGATCTCTCGCATGTAACCCAAAGCTGGGATACTGCGGTTTCAACGAGCAACGCTAGCAACTTCAGCGTCTGCACCACTTGGCAAAAGTGGCAATAAGTTTTATTTACTCGATGTATATCGTGCAAAACTTGAGTACCCAAAACTTAAAGAGCAAGTTCTGTCACTGGCTGCAAGATGGACACCACACGCAATTTTGATCGAAGCCAAAACAAGCGGTCAGCAATTGGTGCAAGAGCTGAAAGCAAGTAGTGATTTGCCAATCATCGAAATAGTACCGCATGATGATAAACTCGCTCGATTCCATCAGATTGTTCCAATTATAGAGTCTGGAAAAGTTTTTCTGCCGCACCAAGCAGTATGGCTCAATGACTTTGAGTATGAAATTTTAATGTTCCCAGAAGCACATCACAACGACCAAGTCGACAGCACCGTGCAATATCTACAGTGGATAAGAGAAAGCACCTCTCGGGTCGCAGCTATACGCACATTGTGATTTGAGCCTACCAGGAGGATGTCATTCCAGCGCGTGACGCTGGAATCTAGGAATTTTACCAAGTGGTTTTTTTCATTTCTATTGGTGACAGCCAGATCAAATTGCAATGTTTATGCAGTTGTGACTGAAATTGTGCTAATTTGCTGGTCTATGTAAACATAGGCACTATCCTGTTGATAAAGCTTAAACTAACTGATAAATTCTTAACACAGTTATTGTTGAAACAAATGTTTTTACTAAAACCTACACATCTTTCTTATTTTTCCAAAAAAGCTTTGCCTTGGCTTGGGGTTGCGTGTTTCATATGTTTTTTAGTTGGAGTATTTCTAGCTTTATTCTTCTCTCCAGAAGATTATAAACAAGGAGAAATTGTACGAATTATGTATTTTCATGTGCCTTCTGCATGGCTTTCTCTTGGAATATATGGGTTAATTGCAGCGCTCAGTTTCATTTCCTTAGTGTGGAATAACAGCATTGCTAGCGTTTTAGCCCACGCGGCCGCTCCTGCAGGAACAGTCTTTTCTGCAATATGCTTAATTACAGGTAGCATTTGGGGAAAGGAACCTGGGGCACTTGGTGGGTATGGGATGCAAGGCTAACTTCAATGTTGATCTTATTTTTCCTATACGTTGGATACCTCTCGCTGTGGGGCGCTTTTGATAATGAAGAAAGAGCTAAAAAATCAGCAGCGGTATTTGCCATCTTTAGTGCCGTAAATATCCCCATAGTAAAATTTTCCGTGAACTTGTGGGCTACTCTCCACCAGCCAGCAAGTATTCTCAGAAAAGGTGAATAGCGATAGAAAGTTCTCTACTGCTGCCATTAATTGCAATGTTTATATTTTGTGCCACATTTTTTTTAGTAGTATGGATACTCTATTCACTTCACCTGATTAATTTGTATAAGATAAAGAGAAAATTAATGCGCGGTATTAGACCTATTACAACTACTTTTCCTCCGTCATCATCTAACATAGACGGTTTTATGTAAATCACTCTCTTTATTGAAAAATTCAGGAAAATGTTGTATAATTGTTACAATAGTAGACTTTGGTAAAATATATGGCAGATTCAAAAGTTAGTATAACTTTCGACCCAGAAACTTCGCAGCATCTTACTAAATTAGCTGAAATTACTAAGGAATCCGTTCAAGAGCTGGCAAAAAGGTTAGTCGTGGAGGGAATTGAGTGTGAAGTGGAAGACATTGCATTGTACAAAACTATTAAGGAGTGTGAGGATGTAGACTGGAGCACAGTGCTATCTGAAAGAGCGAGGACATAAACTGAAGTACGATATTGTCTACTCAAAAAACTTTACTGAAATAGATTTTCCAAATCTTCCAAAAACAATAAGAGCAAGGATTACAAAGGCGATAAATGAGCGACTTATAGCTAACCCGATTAAATTTGGTAAACCATTACGTGGCAGGCTAAAAGGGTGTAGAAGGATAAGGGTTAGTGATTATCGAATCATTTATACTGTAAATATATCGTAAAATATAAAGTGTTTGTTGCTACAGCAGGACATAGAGACACTATTTATGAGAAGGCTAAAATTACACTTAATAAACTTTAAACGTATTTTTATACATTCATTCTTTCTTTATTGAAAAATTCAGGAAAATGTTGTATACTAGCTACAGTAGCAGGCTTCGGTGAAACTCGTAACAAATTCAAACACAAATATAGCTTCGTAATCATATAGAGAAATATGCTGGAGAAAATTAAGCAAATTGGGTTTCATACGTTTGGTCAATTTGAGTGTTTTGAATGGAGAAGTTAAAGATGAAAATCGAGCATACCACGTCCCCAAGCAATAGAAATATTGAATTCCTGTCCAAAAAGATCAGTGAAGAAACCGCCAATAAAAGCGCATGTAACCCATTCGCTTTTTTTATTCACGATGATGCTAGACAAATTATTGCAGGTTGTAGCGGTTTTATTATCTATGGTTCAATTTACACTGATCTGCTTTGGGTGCATCACGACCATAGGAAAAAAGTATGGGAAAGCAGTTAATGGAGAAAGTTCATGATTATGGTCGGAAAATGCACTGTAAAATAGCAACTGTTACAACCATGAATTTTCAGAGGGCAAGAGCATTCTATGAAAAGCTTGGGTATGAGTGCGATCTTGTACGCCCAGGGTATGTTGGTGGAGCAACATGTATATTTTTGAAGAAAGTATTGTAATGCGCGATATGTCTAACGTTGGTAAGCTATAGATTTCTCTATAGATAGCTCCAACGAAGTCTTCCCCGGTGTTTCTAAACTCCTTCGGGGCGGCTTTTTTAATTAGTCGTATTTCAGTTTACAACTCTATCTAAAAGAACGCCGAGAAAAAGCAGTAGTCCTACATAGGAGTTATTTTTAAATGTGGACATGCATTGACTGGAGTCGTCGGGGTTGAGATTTTTATATTGGTAATGAAACATGACCCCTACAGCAAGTAAAGCGATATAGAAAATGTTATTCAATGATGATAAGATACCGGCATATAGCCACATCATAAGAGATATTAAATGAAACCTTTTTAGCCAAGATTTTGTTGTATCACCAAAATATAATGCTGTTGATTTCATTCCGAGTTTTTCATCATCTTTTTTATCTTGATGAGCGTATATGGTGTCGTAACTCAGTGTCCAAAAGATGCATCCTGCATAAAAGAGCATAGGTTCTATACTAATCTGGTTCTTCACTGATGCCCAACCTAGGAGCGATCCCATATTGAAAGTAAACCCTAAAAACAATTGTGGCCACCAAACATAACGCTTTAGCAAGGGGTAGATAACTATCATACACATTGAAATTATTCCAAGTATGAGTGTGGTTTTATTGGTGAGTAGTAGGATTACTAGCACAATGGACAGTAACAGAAAAAGTAAAATCAAAGCTTGCTTTACGTTTAGTGCACCACTTGCAAGTGGCCTATATTTTGTTCGTTCAACATGCGCATCTATCTCTCTATCGAAAATATCATTGATTATACAACCCGCAGGTCTCATTAAGAATGCGCCTATAGTAAACAAAATAAGGAGAAAAAAAACCTGCCAAGATAGAGAGGCTGAGGCTAGAATAATACCACTTAAACTAGGGAATAATACAAGCCATAAACCTGTTAAACTGTGCAACCTCATCAATGAAAAGTAATGGTTGAAATGCATTATTAAGTGTGACTACTTAGTATTTTGCTTACATTAACAAAATTATCGAATGCTAAATCAGTTTTGAAAACTAACTTAGGTACAAACCGCAAATCAACATAACACAATATGGATTTGCGTATCAACCATGCAGATTGGTTGATTTCGTCAATAATAGTGCTAATGTCACAATCTTTTTCGCTTAATGAAGATAGCACTATATATACATCTGCTTTTTTTAAGTCTTTACTTAACTTTACTTCAGATATCACTACATTTTTATTGAATACCTTACCTTCCATTAAGACCCTGGATATTGCTCTATGTAGTACAGACGCTATTTTTAGGCTTCTGATTTCTTTTTTCATACTATAGTACCCTTTCTTCCTGCACTAATTGATAAACCTCCAGAATATCTCCAACCTTAATATCGGCATCACCATCTAGAGACATTCCACATTCAAAGTTTGTACCTACTTCCTTAACATCATCCTTAAATCTACGCAAAGCCTTCAATTTTCCTTCATATATTAATTTATCGTTGCGCATTACCTTAATTAAAGAATCTTTTTTCACGACTCCATCACTTACATAACATCCAATAATATTACCAGCTTTAGATACATTAAATATCTGTCTCACAGATGCAGAGCCAATACGTACTTCTCGTGTTACAGGCTTTAGCATTTTAGTCAAGCACATTTTCATACTGTCAATAAGTTCGTATATTACGTTATAAGTACGTATTTCTACACCTTTTTGTTTTGCCAAATCCCTTATTTTTGAATCCACTTTGACATTGAACGCTAAAATTACTGCTCTCGACGCTTCTGCAAGCAGCACATCTGAGTCTGTTATTCCCCCCACCGCCTTGTGTAGGATGTTTAATTTCACTTGATCTTTACCAAGTTTATCAATTGCACTTGATATTGCTTCAACAGAACCAGTTACATCACACTTCAAAACTACAGGTAACTCTTCTGTTTCACTGTCGTTACGACTGAATATGTCTAAATCACTATTGATTGAATCCTCCTCCTTTCTCTTGACCAGCTCTAATCTGTATTCAACGATTTCACGTGCCTGCTTTTCGGAATTTACAACAACAAATTTATCTCCAGCATCTGGCACACCGTTTAGACCAGTGATCTCAATTGGGGTAGAAGGCGGAGCCATCTTTCCCTTTGACCAAGATGATTAACCATACTACGTACTTACTTTTCCATATGTCGTACCAACCACCAACATATCGCCAACCTTCAACGTTCCTTCCTCAACTATCAACGTAGCTGATATTCCCTTGGCTTTATCTATTTTAGATTCTATCACCCACCCAAATGCTCGACAATCCTCTATCGCTTCAAGTTTCATTAGATCAGCAATTAACAAAATCGCCTCTTCTAGTTTGTCTAGGTTGATTTTCTTTTTTGCTGATACTGGCACAACCATAATATCACCACCAAGTTCTTCAGGAATGAGGTCATATTGAGGTAAACTACTAATTACCCTTTCTACATCACCAGATTGCGATTTATCGATTTTATTAATAGCAACTATAATAGAAACATTTGCTGCCTTTGCATGGTTTATTGCTTCAATCGTTTGTTTCATCACTCCGTCATCAGCCGCAATCACTATTACAACTATATTAGTGATGTTGGCACCACATGCACGCATTGCAGTAAATGCCTCATGTCCTGGTGTATCAATGAAAGTAATTCTTTGCTTATTTTTTGTAACTACCTGATAAGCACCTATATGTTGAGTTATTCCACCTGACTCTCTTTCTGCAACATTAGATTCACGAAATGCATCGAGCAATGAGGTTTTACCATGATCAACATGTCCCATAAAAGTGACAACTGGCGGCTTAGGTTTTTTAGGCAAGCTTTCCCTGTTCTCTATGAAAAGTAAATCCTTTTCCTTGTTAGCATCACTCACTCGTTTAGCTGTATGATTAAATTTTTCCACTATTTCACATGCTATATCCGGATCCACTAAATCATCCACTCTACAACTCTCACCAACTTCTTCTTTCAACATTATTAACACATCTTTGCTGTCCTCTGCCATACGAACAGATAATTCTCTGATTGTAATTTCATCTGGTATAATAACTTCTCTTGATATGTTTTTACCTTTGGTGAATTTTGATTTTCTGTTTCTTATACCAAATCTTTGCTTAAATGCAGGGGATTGTTCAATTTTGTCATCTATTGACTGCGCGATTATCAGCTTGGAGTGCTTAGAATATATATCTTTGTTAGCCTTTAAAGGTTTTTTATCATCATCATCTTCATCGTCAACCTCACCCTCCATTGGCTTAACTGAGCTAACACCACTTGAAGCTTTTTCTTCGATTTCTTTAAACGAAACATCCGAAGCATCATCTTTATCCTCAACCTTTTCATCATTGTCTTCTTTTACTAATACTTCTTTTTCTTCTTTTAGATTCTTTTCTTTTAACAAAGCGGCATTCTGTACAGCATTAATACGGAAGATTTGCTCTTTTTCTGTCAGGGAACCTAATTTACTTCCATCTTGTTCTTCTCATGAGGCTTCTTCTTTTTTTTACTATGTTTTCTTCTTCTTCTACTATTGTAGCTCCCGTACTCTCGCTGAAGAGTTCAAATCAAGACCCAACTTGAGTTTGTTAAAACCTTGAAGTGTTAGTTTTTTACTACTGATATCTTCGTTATTCATACATTTTGCTATATTACACCAAGCTTCTTACGAGCTTCCATGATTATTGAGTCTATTGTGTCTTTTAAATCCTCTTTACCACTCGCTGAAGAAGAGTATACCATAAAACTCATAGCTTGACAAATCTGCCACATCTCTTAGAGTTTTAATACCATGTTTACTAAGGGCAATTTTATCGTCTATTGATAAAGGTAAATTGATTACATCATCTTCCATACCTAAACTTCTTAACTCTTCTATTTTTTTGTCATTTTCTGCTTTTAGATATTTATTTGCTCTATTATGCAACTCACTTGCAATATCTTCGTTAAAGCCTTCTATCGAAGCAAGCTCTTTAATTGAAGCATTGGATATATCCTCTACGCTTGAAAAACCTTCTGTGACTAATAACTGCCCCATAATCTCCTCTAAATTTAGAGCTTCAGCAAATAAAGCTGAACATTGACTGAGTTCCCGACTCCGCCTTTCTGACTCTTGTTGAGTGCTTAGTATCTCAATTTTCCATCCAACAAGCTCTGAGGCTAATCTTACATTTTGACCTTTTTTTCCTATAGCTAAGCTTAATTGATCTTCAGCGACTATTAATTCTACGCAGTTTTCATTTTCATCAATAATGACCTTTGATACTTCTGCAGGAGTAATTGCTTTGATAACAAATTGGCCTAGGTCTGAAGAGTAATGTATGACATCAATTTTTTCTCCATTTAATTCATGTATGATGGTTTTTATCCTATCTCCCTTAACTCCAACACAAGCACCTACTGGGTCGATGTTTTTATCAGGAGAAAAAACAGCAACTTTGGACCTTGAACCAGCATCTCTAGCTATACCTTTGATTATTACTAACCCGTCAGCAATTTCCGGTATCTCTTGATTTAATAGTGCTTCCAAAAAGCCTTCATGGGCCCTAGAAAGAATAATTTGACGTCCATCATCAGAACGCTTGACAGTTTGTATGTAAGCTTTAATCTTATCGCCTTCGCGAAATGATTCACCACCGATTAAATTTCGCAATGGAAGGTAAGCCCTAGCGCCATTTATATCTACGATCAGGTCTGAGTACTCCACTTGTTTAACAATACCATATCTTATTTCTCCTACTTTATCCTTAAATTCCTCATATTGCTTTTTCGATTCCTCATATTTAATCACCTGAGCAATTCTTTGCTGGGCAATTCTTGCTGAAGCAAGATCAGTGCTGAGAGAAAGCAATTCATTAACAGTATCTCCAATTTTTGCATCTTCTCTTATTAACTTAGCTTGCGTGAGAGTAATTGATTCACATCCAGCATTCTCTTCTTCGTTTGGTTCATCACTAATAACCCTTAATTCTCTATATGCAGTAACTTTACCTGTGTTTCTATCTATGTTGACTGTAATCTTACTTTTACTACCATATTTTTGAAGAGCCACTGCTTCTATTGCACTTTCTAATGCCTTCATTACCACTTCAAAATCTAGACCTTTTTGAAGTGAAAGCTCTCCTGCTGTTTTTATTATGTCAATGCTTCCAACTAAGTTATTTTTGTCACTTTTCTGTTTAACACTGCTTTTTCGGTTAGCAATCATACAAATAAATCCTATACAATTAGTTATAATTATAGCTTCAACGGGCAAAGAACACTATTTTTAATATTAAATAATTACTAATTTAAGTCAAGTTTTTTCATGTCTTTGCATCATAAGCAACGCAGGAGTAAAAAATAAGGTTAGAACCGTTGCAGCTAACATTCCACATGCTATGGTGATTGAAATGTCAACCCACCACTGGCTTGATGGAGCGTCATATGTGATTTGCAACGTGAAAAAATTTATGTTTAGCTTAGTAATCATCGGTATTAAGCCAAGGACTGTGGTTGCAACAGTAAGCAATATTGGCCTAATGCGAGAAATCGAAGCATTTATTACACATCGCTTAATGTCATCTTTGTATGCTTCAACTTGGTGATGAAAAGCGTCAAGTAATAATATATTATTATTTACTATAATTCCTGCTAAAGCAATTATTCCTACCCCACACATAACAATTACAAAAACTTTATGGACAAGAAAGAAAACAAAAAATACACATGTGGTAGATAAAAATACTGCCGTCATTACAATGAATGTGTGGTATACACTATTGAATTGTGTCACTAATACCAAGATCATTAATGTGATTGCCAATATAAAAGCCTTCAACAAAAAGGCTTCTGATTTTTGTTGATCTTCTTTGTCACCTTTAAAGTCAATTTGTACTCTCTTGTCCCAATCCTGAACAATCGAGTTTTGAATGAATTTAACTCTTTCATCAGCCAGATAGCCGTGATCAACATCAGCAGAGATTGTTACTGTGCGTGATCCGTTAATCCTACTTAGTTTGTTTATCTTTTTTTCGGGAGCGTATTTTACTATATTGCTCATAGGATACGGACCATTAACTGTATTAATAAAAAGGTTCTCTATGGTCCTCATGTTACGATCTCGTTCAGGAAAACGGAGTATAATATCTATTTCTTGGTCCAGATTATTTGATCTGTATTTTCCGATTAATACTCCACTTGTGACCATTTTTTAAAATCGCCAATGGTTGCAACACTTACTCCAGAGCTTGCAGCCTTACTTTTATCGATATTCATATTCCACTCTATTTCAGGTGTTGATCTGCTGTCTTGAACATTTATAAACCCTGATGAAGGTTGATCCATAATTTTTAGAATTTGCTCTGCTGCTAAGTCCAGGTTAGATTCATCCCCACTGAGATTAATTTGTATTGGCTTATTAGCTGACGGTCCTGAATTTTCTTCTTGAATATCGATTATTACTCCTTTTATGTCCTGCACACTACTTCTTATATCATTTAATATATGCCTAGCTTTGCGCCTAAAGCGCCAATCCACAAGTTCTAGTTGGATTTCGGCAATAACGTTATCTGAGAATGTTCCTGATTTAGCATAAGAAGCATGAATTTCTTTTTTGATGCCTGAGATGCGCTCTTCTACTTCTTTTAGTATCAGATCTCGTTCCTTGGCTGATAAACTTTCCTTTGCTTTAACTCTAATTAGAATATTATCTGAATCCACTTTCGGGAAAAACTTTACTCCAGGGCCAAAGGTGAAATATAATATACTAAACGAGAATAAAACTAATATAGTAGCACACACAAATTTTTTAGGATGATCTAAAACTTTCTCCAGTGTATATGCGTAAGCTCTTATTATAGGCCCAGTGTTCTTTATCTCACCACTTTCTATTGCACTCATTTTTTCAATTTCTTCTTTCGAGGTTACCGAAGGCTTACCAAACATTGCACCGAGTGTTGGTATGAAAACCAAGGCCATAATGAGCGAACCGGTCAAAGTTAAAATTATTGTGATTGGTATATACTGCATAAACTTACCAATTATATCAGGCCAAAATAACAGAGGGAAAAACACTGCCAATTTAGTTAATGTCGATGATAGAACTGGAGAAAACATATCACGAACTGAAGTGTGAAAGGCTTCTACCTTGTCCATTCCACAAATCATCTTTCGATCAGCATATTCACTAACTACGATTGCGTCATCAACCAACATGCCAACTGCCATAATTAAACTGAAGAGAACAACAATGTTTAAGGTTATACCCATGAAGTAAAGGGCTATTATTCCAACGAGAAAGGAGCCAGGTATCGAAAGTGCTACAAGAATAGCCGTCCTTGTACCCATAGAGAGTACCATTATGATTAATATTAACAGCACAGCAAATATTATGCCGTTCTCTAGGTCGTCAAGCACATTACGGACATTTTTTGACTGGTCGTTTAAATACACCACTTTTAGATTTTTAGGTAATTGGTCCTTTGCCTTATCTATTAGGTATTTCACTTGATTTACTGTATCTATTATGTTCTTTCCATTACGTTTTGAAATTTCTAACACAACACTAGACAGTCCATTGATGCGAGCAAATCCTTCATAATCTTCAAATCTAGGATACACCTTTGCCACATCCTTTATTCTCAAGACTGCATCGCCTTGAGACCTAACAGGAATGTTCATAATATCTTCTATATCTTTTAATAATCCTGATACTTTAATTGAATATTTGCCTGTATCGTTATCAAGCGATCCGGCTCCTACTAATCTGTTATTGCTCGATATAGCATGAAATATTTCATCTGATTGAATGTTGTATTTTGTTAGTATTGTGGGCTCAATTATCACTTCTATCGTTTCCTTACGCACGCCTGCCACTTCAACCTTAAGGACATTGGGCAGAGATTCTATTCCTTTTTTTAACTTACGCGCTATATCGGTCAAAGCCCTTTCTGGTAGATGACCAACCAATCCAACATTTAATATAGGAAATAAGCTCAAGTTTACTTCGCTGATTACCGGAGACTCTGCTTCAGTAGGCAACTTCGATTTTATATTTGAAAGCTTTGAACGGACGTTATCGAGCACTTCCTTGTTACTATACTCTGTACCGAACTCAAGTATTACATGAGCGCCACCATCAGTTGCTAGGGCCTTTAGCTCCTTAACTCCTTCTATGGACCTCAGTTCATTTTCTATCGGAATAGCTAATAACTTCTCACTATCTTCAACAGAAATTCCAGGAAGTCTAACAAACACGCTGATTACAGGAATTTGTATATCTGGGTTGCTTTCCCTTGGCATTTTTATATAGGCGTATAAACCAAAAATAAAAATCACTACAAGCAACAATATTACCGTCCTATTCCTCTCTATAAGCAAGCTTTTCATGTAAATATTTTATTGAATATGCATACTTTTGTACAACATTATATCTGAGATACATTATATATTAATTAATTCTTATATAACTTTTGGAATATTTGTATTAAGTATTAAAATCATCATAAAATTACAATTACAAAATAGACTCTTCGCATAACAGACCAATTTTTGCCAGAGCTAGACATACAGAAACAAAAAAACTACTTGACAACCTTCGTCGTTATCCTTATCATAGTATCGAAGCTATTTATTTCTCTTCACAATCTCTGCAGTGGATTAATGACAAAAAACTTAGGGTATTTGGCGTCTCATGTTTAAATTTTTGCACTATGTGCACCTCACGTCTTTTTAAAACTTCTGGTTTTCAAGCTGAAACGCGCTTATAAGTCGTTTAAGACAGTATAGAACGTCAAATAGACAAGGGAGAATTTGAATACTAGCTGCCTCAGAGTTTTTTTGCCTTTTTTTCCTACTTAGTAAATTTCTTAACGTTTACAGCTTAGGCTATTTGCATTTAGAAGTAGCTGAATCGTAGCGTTGAGGATAAAAACGCCGATATTTGAGGTACATATAAATAATTAGCCACCGACCAGGGCTTCCTTTGCTTTTTTCTCACTTGGTAAATTTCTTAAACACTTATAGCTACCATCATCCCGCTATATGTTAGCGGGATCTATGATAACGGCGGTAAACGCAGGGTTGTACTTAGGATAGATCTAACAACGACAATGCGTACTTCCATTGACTGTGCAACCTTCCACCGCCGTTTTAGCCTTTTCAATATTTTTTGACTCTTCCTGATGCTTCATATGAAAGGCTATGCCACCAGCAAGACATACAAGAAAATTAACACCAAGAATAGCCAGACCAAATTCTGGTAAAACTGGATTGACAGCGCAAAATATCAAAGCTGCCAGAGAAATAGCACTAACCGCAAGTTCTATATTTCTGAACATCTTGAGTCGATCATCCAGGTAATCTATTTTGTCTGATTTTCTAGCCTCTTTTTTGCTACTATAATAGAAATAGCACATAAGACCATGGAAAGCAGCACACACAACCGCAACTGCTATACCTAAAGCCAGTAACTTTCTATCTTCGCTCTTGTCTTCTCTGCTTTGGTTAGTGGTATTACCATAGTTAATATTTGTTACATTAGTAGTGTGACCACCGAATAGAGAATTGAAACAACATTGTAACAGTAAAAAATCCCAAAAGTCTAAACCTCTATTGTGCACGTGTACATGTATATTCTGAGTGTCTGCAGGTTGACCGATATTTCTCTCGTTGTATCCATCTCCTCTGCTTCCTATATTTTGTCCATTGTTTAGATTTTGGTTCCCGATAAACTCTTTATATACCTTATCAAAATTCTCCTCACTCCAATTTGTGGTGTTGCGTGTGTTGCAAAATTGTAAAAACTCTTGAATACCGCTGTTACCACCAGATTTTTTTATATAGGCTAATGCATACCTTTTTAAAACACTATTACTTGCTACCATAAATACCCCATTAAATTAATAAACACTTATTATAATAAAGTTACGTTTTCCTGTCAACTTGGGCATAAACACACTCACAAATAATCAAAAACCTTCTTAACCTCGGATTCATAACCTTCACTCAATGACTAACAGAATAATTCATTATGACATACATATAGAAAAATGCAAGCTTTTATAAAGATCGATTGAAATTTCTGAGCTTCGGTTATATTGTTAATCTATTCAGATAAAAATTAAAAGCCATTGTGTCAAATAAAATAGGTTTTTTGGCTGTTCTTGCCTTAGTGATTAGTAGCCAAATTGGCTCTGGAATTTTTATGCTTCCAATTAGCCTTGCACCATACGGCGCTTATAGCCTTATAAGCTGGATGGTGTCAGGATTCGGTGCTATATCCCTCGCTTTGGTTTTTGCCTTACTCTGTGCAAAATTTCCAGAAACCGGTGGTCCTCACGTTTATGTGAAGCATACTTTTGGCTCTACAGCAGCTTTTTTTGTTGGTTGGACATACTGGGCAAGCTCATGGGTTGGTTCAACAGCTGTAACAGTTGCAAGTATCGGTTATTTAGCTCCACTTTTTCACAATGATATGCAAAACATACGGTTGCTTTTAGAGATAACACTAATTTCAGCTATCATGCTAATAAATTTAAGAGGGATAACTACCGTTGGACACGTTGAGCTTATACTGATGATTATCAAAATCATCATATTGTTTGCAATACCAATAGCAGCACTATTTTTCTTTGATAGAAATAATTTCTTTGTAAGTGAGGAAGTATCAAATCTTACGATATCTCAAATTTTTGCTCGCTCTTCATTGCTCACTTTATGGTGCTTTATCGGGCTTGAAACAGTAACAGCATCTGCAGAATCAGTTAAGGATCCAGCTAGAACAATACCAAGAGCCATAGTGCTTGGCACAATCTGTGTTGCTGTTGTATATTTTATCAATAGTCTTGCAATTATGGGGCTAATCAATGGTAGCGACTTAGCAAATTCAAGAGCACCATATGTTGATGCGATAAAAATAGTTTTACCTGGTAACTGGTATTTAATAGTTTCTATTATTGCTTTTATCGTTTCCACAAGTAGTCTAAACGCCTGGTTTCTAGCTGATGGACAAGTTGCTTTGGGCCTTGCAAAAGATAAGTTAATGCCACGACTTTTTGCTAAAAGAAACAAGCATGATGCCCCTTTTTGTGGAATGATAATCAATACACTGGGAATATTGGTTTTACTTGTTCTGACGTCAAACAAAAATTTTGCTGAGCAAGTAACTTCAATAATTGATGTTTCTGTAGTTTCATATTTATTTGTCTATTTAGCATGTAGTTTTGCCTTTCTCAAGGTTAATGTGCAAGAGAAAACCTATTGCAAATTACTAATTGGAAGTGTGGCTGTGCTTTTTTGTTGCTGGATAATATATGAGACTCCTATAAGCACACTGCTCATGTCAAGCTTATTTCCTCTAAGCGGCACACTTATTTATTTACTTTGGTACCGCAAATCCACCTTCCTAAAAGTTTAACCTAAGAACATAATTTTTTATTTGTTAAAACTCTTGGGGTTAAGTTATACTACTGCCTGAGAATCAAGAAGTATTGTGTCAAATAAAATAGGGTTTTTAACTGTTTTGGCTTTAGTAATCAGTAGTCAAATTGGCTCTGGGGTTTTTATGCTTCCAATTAGCCTTGCACCATATGGTGCTTATAGCCTCATAAGTTGGGTAATATCAGGAGCTGGTGCTGTGTCTCTTGCACTAGTGTTTGCCACGCTATGTGCAAAGTTTCCAGAAACCGGAGGCCCTCACGTTTATGCAAAACATGCCTTTGGTCCTATAGCAGCTTTTTTTGTTGGTTGGACATATTGGGTAATCTCCTGGGTTAGCACAACAGCTCTAATAGTTGTGGGTGTTGGTTATCTTACACCATTTTTCCATGAAGATATCCAAAGCATGCGTTTGCTTTTAGAGTTGCTACTATTTACAGTCATTACGTTAGTAAATTTAAGAGGAATAGCTACTGCTGGGCGCATTGAGTTTCTACTTACGGTTATAAAAATTTCTGTATTACTTGCAATACCTGTAGCAGCATTGTTTTTTTTCGATAGAAACAACTTTATCATAAGTGAAGAAATCTCAAGTCTTACAGCATCGCAGATTCTTGCCCGCTCTACACTTTTGACTTTATGGTGTTTCGTTGGAGTTGAGTTGGCGACGGCACCTGCAGGGTCGGTTGATAACCCGACCAAAACTATACCAAGAGCTGTGGTACTTGGCACAATCTGTGTTGCTGTCATATATTTTATCAATAATTTCGCGATTATGGGGTTAATAAATGGGAATGATTTAGCAAGTTCAAGAGCACCATATGTTGATGCAATAAAAATTATGTTTTCTGGTAATTGGCATTTGATTATTTCTGTAATTGCATCCATTTTTTGTGTTGGTAGTTTAAATGCTTGGGTATTATCTAGTGGACAAGTTGCTTTTGGTCTTGCTGAAGATAGACTTATGCCACAATTCTTTGCCAAAAGGAACAAACATGGTTCTCCTTTTTGGGGAATAATAACCAGCTCAGTTGGAACTGCAGTTTTGCTAATCCTTACTTCAAGTAACAATTTTGCTCAGCAAATCACATTGATCATCGACTTTTCTGTAGTTTCATTTTTATTTGTCTACCTTACATGCAGCCTTGCCTTTCTAAAGGTTGTTGCAAAGGAGAGAAATTATTACAAGCTTTTAATTGGTAGTATAGCAACAACCTTTTGCTGCTGGGTGATACTTGAAACTCCTATAAACACCTTGCTAATTGCGAGCTTATTCACTGCAAGTGGTATACCTCTTTATTTATTTTGGTATCGCAGAGCTTTTTAAGAGCATCTCTTGAGAGCGGTTTATATGAGATTTAATATAATCTCCACTTGCTATCAAAGTTCCCATATGGTTGAATAAAATTACAAATAAAAAGATTTTAAAAACATATGATATTACAACTATAGCCAAACTCTCTTTTCTTATGTATAATCTTAAAAAACTTTCTATATAGAAGTGAAGAGAGCTTTAATATCGGTTTATGATAAAACAAATATAATTGACCTTGCATCGTTTTTAACAAAGCAACAAATAAAGATTCTCTCAACAGGGAATACATATAAAATCCTATCCGATGCAGGAATAAAAACGCAAGAAGTCTCAGATTACACACGGTTTCCAGAGATACTAAGCGGTAGGGTAAAAACTTTACACCCTAAAATTCATGGAGGAATACTATGTGATCGAGAAAAGCACAAAAAAGAAATGCAAGATCTGGGAATCGAGCCCATAGACCTGCTTATAATTAATCTATATCCATTTTGGGAAACAGTAAACAGTTGCTCAAATGAAGAGCAAATTATAGAACAAATTGATATCGGCGGAGTAGCGCTAATTAGGGCTGCAGCAAAAAATTTTCATTTTACTTCAGTTATTTCTAGCACTCAAGACTATGAAACACTGAAAGCTGAGATGGTCAAAAATAACAATGAAACAACATTGGAATACAGAAAACATCTAGCAACTAAAGCATTTGCTCTCACTGCATGCTACGATTCTAATATTTACAGTTGGTTTCTATCCCGAAGTAAAAGCAATGAGTTACCAGAGTTTTTTGCCCTATATGGGCGTAAAGCACAAGAACTCAGGTATGGCGAAAATCCCCATCAAAAAGCTGCTTTTTACAGTAATCAATTCACCAAGTATCCGCTGGAAAAACTACATGGAAAAGAGTTGAGTTATAATAATATAGTAGATATAGAATCTGCGCTTAACATAGTTTCTGAGTTTCAGGAACCTGCAGCAGTGATAATCAAGCACAATAACCCATGTGGCGCTGCTGTTGGTGATAGCGCTCTGGAAGCATACGAAAAAGCTCTGTCGTGTGATGAAATAAGCAGTTTTGGTGGCATAGTTGCTTTAAATCGGGAGGTAGATTTAAGGTTAGCGGAAAAATTAAGCGAGATATTTTTAGAAGTAGTGATAGCACCATCAATAAACGATGAAGCACTGAAAATTTTGCAGAGAAAGAAAAATTTAAGAGTAATTGTTCATAGCTCTCTTCAGCAAAATGCAAAGTGTCAAATCAAAAACGTTACCGGTGGATTTTTAGTACAAGAAAATAATAACCATACAATAAAAGCAGAAGAAATAGCCCAAGTAACAAAGCGCGCTGCAACAGAAAAAGAAAAAGAAGATCTTATTTTTGCTTGGAAAATATGTAAGCATGTGAAATCCAATGCAATAGTTATAGCAAAAGACGGTTGTGCCATCGGTATTGGTGCAGGACAAACAAGCAGAATAGATAGTGTGAACATTGCAGTTAAAAAGGCGGGTGAAAGGTGCAAAAGTGCTGTACTTGCCTCAGATGCATTTTTCCCATTTCCAGATAGCATAGTAGAAAGTGCAAAACATGGAATTACAGCCATAATTCAGCCTGGCGGCTCGCTGAAGGACCAAGATGTAATAGCAGCCGCAAATGAAAATAAAATTGCTATGTTTTTCACCGGCATTCGTAGCTTTTTTCATTAGGCTTTATGTTTTTTGCAAATGTGTGTAATTATGTGCATTTAACATTGCTTTGATCATAGTTGCAAACAAAAACCGTTTACAATCAGCGCTCAATATGATAAATTGAAACCAGTTTATTCCTCGGTAGCTCAGTGGTAGAGCAGTTGGCTGTTAACCAATTGGTCGCTGGTTCGAATCCGGCCCGGGGAGCTTTTATACTCACCAACTTAACAAAATTCCTAGACGCCAGCATCACGCGCTGGAATGACATCCTCCTGGTAGGCTCAAATCACAATGTGCGTATAGCTGCGACCCGAGAGGTGCTTTCTCTTATCCACTGCAGATATTGGACGGTGCTGTCGACTTGGTCATTGTGATGTGCTTCTGGGAACATTAAAATTTCATACTCAAAGTCATTGAGCCATACTGCTTGGTGCGGCAGAAAAACTTTTCCAGACTCTATAATTGGGACAATCTGATGGAATCGAGCGAGTTTATCATCATGCGGTACTATTTCGATGATTGGCAAATCACTACTTGCTTTCAGCTCTTGCACCAATTGCTGACCGCTTGTTTTGGCTTCGATCAAAATTGCGTGTGGTGTCCATCTTGCAGCCAGTGACAGAACTTGCTCTTTAAGTTTTGGGTACTCAAGTTTTGCACGATATACATCGAGTAAATAAAACTTATTGCCCACTTTTGCCCAAGTGGTGCAGACGCTGAAGTTGCTAGCGTTGCTCGTTGAAACCGCAGTATCCCAGCTTTGGGTTACATGCGAGAGATCATCAGGAAAATTTCTATAGCGCTTTAGCCACTCTAGTTTGATTATACCACTTGAAAGCGGCAGAGGGTTTTGTTGATATTGCGCAGCAAAAGCGTAACTCCCAAGTTCATCCTTTATCATCTCAACTTCTCCTCCATCTAGGGGATATAGCAACTTATCTTCTTCTCTTGAATATAGCATCTTTGCAGGTCTAGCACATGACGCTGGTTTATTATGCACCCACCTAGTGTACCCATTTGCAGTTACCTGGACAACAGGAACAGAAGTTTTGATTGAATAAATAACCTCCTTATTTTCAGAAATCATCGGTAAGCAAATATGGTGCCATATGTTTTTCGGTTTGGAAAGAAGGTGGCCGGTCAAATCTTCCAGGTGGAGTCTGTGCATCACAAGAACAATTACTCCTTTTTTTCTATCGTTGAGTCTGCTTACTAAAGTCTGGTCAAACCAGTTTGTAGCACGCTTTCTAAGCGTTTCGCTCAAGGCTTGGACTGAACTCAGTGGATCATCCACGATAATGAAATCACCACCTTCGCCGGTTAGTGTTCCACCAACAGATGTTGCAATTCTGTATCCTCTTTGCACTGTTTGAAATTTGTACTTAGTGTTTTGTTCTTTTGATAGTTCTACTTCTGGAAATAGCTCTCTATACCACCTAGACTGCATTATACATCTTGTATCGAGCGAGTGTTTTTCACTAAGCCGCTGAGAATAGCTTGCAACTATTATCCTTGCAGTTGGTTGATTTCCTAATATCCATGCGGGCCATGCAACACTGACGCACATGGATTTCATCGAGCGTGGAGGCATATTGAATATTATGCGCCTCACTTCACTGGCACTTGCCGCTTCCAGCCTGTCTGCTATGACTTTTACATACTGATAGTCGTTATACTCACATCCCGGCATCACCGTTTTAACCCCAACTATGGATTAGCCAAAAAAGAAAGGAGTAGAAATAGAGGGCTTTTTCGATTGAATAGAATATGAAATCAGGACAGAAAAAATATGAACTAGGAAATTTGTTGGTGACCTGTGTCTTGAATGCTCAATCTCAAACTTATTTTTCAAGGAGTCAAAAACTGTCTCGACAATCGATCTTTTTCTTAGCAAAATCTTCTCTTTCAGCGAAATTAGTGAGTTTTTCATACCTTTTTTCACTTTAGTGACAAGTTTTAAGCCTCTATCGAAGAGTTTCTCAAAGAGCTCTTTCTTTATATAGCCCTTATCTCCAAACAAAAGTCCGGCTAGTTTTTTGGTTAAAGTTGGCACAGGTTTTCTGTCATCAACGTTACCTCCAGTTAGCGTAAATGCTTGAATTTCCCCAATTTCATTGATCACCAAGTGCAATTTGAAGCCTAAAAACCAGCCATATGTAGTCTTTCCAAGCTTCGCTAATCCATTGAAAACTCTGTTTCTTGAGATTCTTTTTGAATGGCAAACGGCGATTGAAGAAGTGTCGATGTAGGAAACACCTGTCATTTTTGCTTGTTCGCAGAACCATTGCAAAAGCAATGCCAAATACCATAAAACTCGCGACTTAAGAACAATAAACCGGTCATATGTTGGTAATTTTGGAAATTCTGATCTGTAAAGTGGCAGATAAAGTAGATAAAAAGCTTTAAAATTTTTGCATGGGGATTGATGATATAATAGGATTACGGTAAGAATTTCTGGAGTCCTGGTACTCTAGTTGGTTTTCTGCCATTTGGTAGGAGCATATTGGCAAAATTCTCATCAACCATGCGACAAAAATCCTCGACGCAACAATAAAGTTCTGTAATATCTTTCTTCATGGGTAACCTCCTTATTAAAACAGGAATAACTTGGAGTTTACCCACTTTCCAGCCTTTTTTCACTTCTTTCTAATCCATAGTTGGGGTTACTAGCTTTTTGGTTAGATCTGGAACTGGTTTTCTGTCATCAACATTACCTTTTGTCAACCTTGAATTTCACCTTTTTCATTAATGACCATATGTAGTTTGAACCCATAAAACCGGCCAAAGGAAATTGAACATGAAATTTTTAGTATTGCTTTTTTTAATATGGAAAGTATAGTCGAACATGAGTGCAACCTGCGCTGGTAACAAATTTTATACAGCAGGGTATTTCTAAGTTAGAGATAGGAGGTATATATGAGTACTGATGATCAAAGTCAACAAACATTAACAAATGATCAAGAGAAGTTAAATAAAGAGTTATTTGACATTTTACATAGTGGTCTAAATGGCAGCACTATTGAAGATATAAATTCTCTTTTATGCAAAGGAGCTGATCCAAATGTGCGAGATCAAAACGGTACGACTCTTTTACACTGGGCTGTTAGCAATAGTTATATAGAAATAGTAAATGCCCTCATAGAAAGAGGAGCAGAGGTTAATGCAGTAAATAACGATGGATGGACTCCATTACACCCTGCTGCTGAAATTGGCAACACAGAAATAGTAAATGCCTTAGTGAAACACGGGGCAAGTGTTGATGCAATTGGTTGCAATGGACGGACTCCTTTACATTTGGCTGCTCAAAATAACCACAAAGATGTAGTCAAAGTTTTATTAAATAATAAAGCAGAGGTTAATGCAGTAAATAGCAATGGATGGACTCCTTTACATTTGGCTGCTCAAAATAACCACAAAGATGTAGTCGAAGTTTTATTAAATAATAAAGCAAATGTTGATGCAATAGAAAGTTCTCTTGGATGGACTCCTTTACATTTGGCTGCTAGTGATGGCTATTAAAGAGACAGTCAAAGTCCTAATAGAAAAAGGGGCTAATGTTAATAAAGAAGATGTAGCTGGATGGGCTCCTTTACATTTTGCTGTCATGAGAGGCAAAGAAGATGTAGCAGAGGTTCTAATAGAAAAAGGGGCAGATCCTTTATTAAAAGATAAGTGCGGTAAAACTCCAATAGATTGGACCAAGAATCAAAATATGAAAAACATACTTAATAAAACGACGAAAGGAAACCTAGCTGAGAATGGAAATGTGACACAACCTCTAATGAATTTTAACGAATATGTAAAAGATAATATTCTTTCAATACAATCATGTGGCGCTATAGATATAAGTGCACTGGTAAGCTTTTTACAAAATAAACCAAATATTACTTCACTTAATTTGGCGGATAGCAACATTGGCAATGAAGGTGTAAAAGAATTAACTAAACTCACAAATCTTACTTCACTTACTTTAGTGGATAATAATATTAGTGATGAAGGTGCAAAAGAATTAACTAAACTTATAAATCTTGTTTCTCTTGATTTATTGGATAATAATATTAGCGATGAAGGTATAAAAGAATTAACTAAACTTACAAATCTTACTTATCTTGATTTATCGGAAAATAACATTGGTGATGAAGGTGCAAAAGAATTAGTCAGACTTAAAAAGCTTACTTATCTTGCCTTATCGGGAAACAATATTAGCTATAAGGTCGCGGAAGAATTAGTAGATAAACTTGTGAATCTTACTGATCTATTGTATAATGATGCTAATAACGAAAATGGAAATGTTGAGCATACTCTGGAAGGTGTTGCTGAGACCGGGAGCGGTTGCGAGCATAGCGAATTTTCCTCAAATACTGTAAAATCTATAAAATCTAATAATAACAGTGTCTCAATGCCGGTTTTAAAGCAAGAAAGTGGCATTCAGGACAATAATGAGCAAGAAAGTGGTATTCAGGACAATAATGAGCAACCAAGTAATTTAGGGAAAAACAGTAACACTCCGCACAGCACACAAAAGAATAAGTTGTCCATTATAACTGTTTCTACACTAACAATAGCGGGAGTTGTTTCAGGAGTAGCTATTGCAGTTTACTTAGAAATGTTAGTGGTAGGAACAGTGGTTGGAGCTTGTTGTTTAGTTGCTACAGGAATTGTATATTACTGTAACAAACCGGCAAGCTTACTTAAAGATAGCAACGTCCAAGAGTTTCCAATCCGCATTCCAGAATCTACATGCCCGAGTTAGGGCACTGTTCTGCTTATCGATAAAAAAGTTGTAAACAAAGGTGATAGGCTCATTTAATCAAGGATATTTTCATATATTTCCCTTCAATAACTTTGTTGGTAATTCTTCAAGGAGAAATAATAGTAAGATATTCAAAAACTATAATTAAGAGAGAAGATTATACTTGTACTAGCTTTACCTATACTGTATATTACATAATATTTTCATAGATGGGGGTAAGTATGACTACCATAAATGCTAAGAAGCCTGAGCAGATTTTAAGTGAAAAAGCAAGTCTAGAAATAAAAGAAGCTGTAGAAAAAGCAATGTATAGTAATGAATGTGAGTTAATCAAAAGTCATTTATTGTGGCAACCTGCTGATAGTTCTTTAGTAGATGACGGGGGTTTATTTCTCGATAGTTTAATGTATATGTATTTTGTCAACACACCTGGTTTAACAAAAAGTCAAGAGGTGTTAAATAAAGAATTATTAGGCATTATTCTTAACACTGTGCAGGCTCCATGTCCTGATTCTGATGAAGAAAACAATTATACTACAAAACTTGCAGAGTTTTTAGAAAAGCACAAGAAAAATCCAGACTTAAAAACTGTTCTTGACCTTAAAAGAGGAGAGTCTGAGTTAACAGTGTTACATGCAATATCAAGTTTGACTAATGCGGGAGAACTTGATTATGCTGTGGATTTACTCTTAAAAGCAGGAGCTAATCCTAATAAACAAGATAGCAGAGGAAGGACACCATTGCATTATGCTACTGGACTTAATTGCATAGCCCTCCTTCTAGAAGGAAAAGCTGATCCTAGTATACGGGATAATAGAGGAAGAACGCCACTGCAAGTAGCAATTGATAACCATCACTATTACATCAAAGAGTGCTTTCTAACTGATGATCAAAGAAGTTTAAAGGAAGAATTATATGATATCCTTGAAGGATATGACGACTATTATCATACTTTAGATCAAGATGACATTACTGAAAGTTTAAAGGAGTTTTTAGATAAAAACAAGAAAGACCAAGATTTAAAAGTGGTTTTAAATCTTCGAAATAAGAAAGGAAAGTCAAGTGTGCTTGAATATACCAAACGTCATTTTGGTAATTCCGTGGTTAGTAATAAAGTGAGAAATTTACTGTTGGAAGCAGGAGCGATTGACTACAAAGGATTAGATAGGGAAGAGCATTTGCTCAAATCTAGAACTTTATGGAGTAATTTAATTCCACATCAAAAGAGAAAGCTAGGTGAATTCTTAAATAAAGTATCTAAAGCTCAAGATATGGATCAGTTGAAAGAAGTTGTAGATGAAGCCATAAATCTTGGAATAAGGTTTAACTTCCCTGTTGAAGGTCCATGTGGAATGTATAACTTTACAGATTATGTAATAGAAAAAATTAGTAATTTGGAAAAGAATCCTAAGGTTGCTAGTAATATAATATGTAATTTGGTATTAAGAGGGGCAGTATTACACCGTAAACCTGACACAGCTGTAATTGACGAACTAGAACTAGAATTTGAAGGCCATAAAACCAACATGATAAAAGCCTATGAGGGTTATGCTAATCGTACTTTAGAGTTTATGGAAATTGCTGAAAATGCAGCTACCGGTGAGGTAAAAGATGTAAAAATAGATAACTCTACTCTCTATTTAGAATATTCAGAGGACAGCACAATACATGTTGCAAAAATTACAGATGGAGCAAGGGATCTAGGACTAACTGGAGAAACAGGGTATGGAAGGGATGTAATAAAGATCGGCAAAAGCGAAGTAGAAATTATAACACAAAATGACATAAGGTATTATACTGACCTTGCGAATGGTAGCGATATAGTATTAACTTTTCCTACTAGTTTGGGAGAATTGGAAGTTAGGTTATATCCTGATGAGCAAGATCAAAACCTAATAAGGGTAGAAGGGAATAAAGAGATGTTGAAGAAATTAGAAGATTGTGGAGAAGAAATAGGACAAAATTGTCGATTGGGAGGGTTATCAGTTAAAGAAGCCATAGGGCAAGAGTATTTTACTAGATCTGGAGGATTGATGCGTTCTGAAGCAATGAGTCCATACGAAAAAGTTTTAGGAAAAGCCGGAGCAGCAGCGAAAGGGTTAAAGCCTGGTGATATAGTGAACTCCTCATTAGGTAATACATCTTCTATAGAAGTGGTTAAATTGAAAAGTAAAGAAAATGCTCAAAATTCCTCGTTGATATCAGTTTAACACTTCCGTTCAATCACAGTTTAGCCCTGAATGTGAGTTGGATCAACTTGAGAAGCTTAAAAGTGCTACAGAGGTGCATATCCGTTTTTCTGAGCTTTACCTTCCTATGTTGCGTAGCATGTCGCAACCATATAGTTCAGAAAAGAATACTTCTCCTTGGAAAACTCTTAAGGAAGGTTCTTATTACCTAGGAAATGCATATCGCTTAGTTGAGGTATACAAAGATTGTGTACCTGGTTCGATAAATAATAAAAGCATACAGTCAGTAAATGATATGCTAGTAGCACTAGAATTTGATCCAAAACACATAACGTCAGGGTATACAGATGAAGCTTACGGTGGGAAGGCTGAATGCTTCGTTTCCAAAGGGCAAGGTACAAAATATTATAAGTTATTGCATAGTGAGTTAAAGAAAGATGTAAGATCGTTCATAGAAATGGTTGAACTTAATATTGACATTCCTG
This sequence comes from Melophagus ovinus, assembly GCA_023089585.1. Lineage (NCBI taxonomy): Eukaryota > Metazoa > Arthropoda > Insecta > Diptera > Hippoboscidae > Melophagus > Melophagus ovinus. The sequence continues at coordinate 24,919 of JAKKIB010000258.1, forward strand.
TAAAAAGGTTTTTAGAGTCAATCAATCAGAGGTTACAGTCTGCTTTTTCTGAAAAGTTACTTGAGGCCATAGAAAATGACAATCCTTTAGCGGTTGAGAATTGCATCAAAAGAGGGGTAATTGTTAACTTCGGGAGTGTTAAATAAACTGTGTCAAACCGCATTTTTAGTTTAACTCAATTTTCAGTCTGTTAGGAAAGAAAATATCGAGCTGAGATATAGTTAATGCCCAATCATGTACGGGCATAGTCCACTTTTTCTCTGCCTTCTTTATAGCACAATATACCTGTTTGTACAAGGCATTTATGCTGGTAAATGAGCCCTTGGTTTTGGTAAATTTTCTGATTTGTCGATGTAGCCCCTCAATAGGATTAGTAGTATAAATCAGCCTCCTAACCGGGCCAGAATACTTAAAATAACCAGATAAATTTTCCCAGTTATTCTGCCAAGATTTCACAACTAATGGATACTTTTCTCCCCATTTTTCTTCTAATTCAAGTAAGTAATTTTCAGCAATTTCTTTACTTGACGCACGATATACTTTCTTCAGGTCATTCATGAAAACCTTCGCATCTTTGCTAGACACGTATTTCAGAGAATTTCTTATCTGATGCACGATACACAATTGTACTTCTGCTTCAGGAAATACGCTGTTTATAGCTGCAGGAAAGCTTTTCAGACCATCAACACAGGCAATTAGAATATCTTCTACTCCTCTCTCTTTTAGGTCGTTTAATACCCCTAACCAGAAGTTGGCTCCTTCGCTTTCAGCTAAGTAAAAGCCTAGCACTTCTTTCTTGCCATTCTGATCTATGCCTAATATGTTGTACATGCATTTACTTACGCAATGTCCGTCCTCTTTGACCTTAAAAAATATACCATCCATGAATACTATTGGATATACTGATTGCAGCGGACGACTGCGCCATTCATTGATTACAGGTAATAATTTGTCAGTAATATTTGATATCTCTGCTGCAGATATTTTATGGTCATAAATTTCCTCTACATGCGATGCTATATCTCTGTATCCCATACCACTGGCATATGTGCTTAAGACCTTTGCTTCAAGTTCAGGATGTAGGCTTGTCTGCCTTTTTTTAACTATTTGGGGTTCGAAGCTTCCTTCCCTATCTCTTGGCGTCAAAAGCTCAAATGAACCTGCGCTTGTACGTAAAGTCTTTGAATTTCTCCCATTCCTTCGATTATTTTCTTCGCTTTCAGCAGATAAGTGATTTTCTATTTCACCTTCCAGACTTGCTTCCAGCAGTTTTTTTATCAATGGTGTTAACGCACCATCCCTTCCTGTCAATGGTCTACCTTCTCTTATAGACGACAAGATATTTGTTTCTAATTCTTTGTAATCTACCAAACTGGCAGTTCTGTTTGCTATTTTTTGACTCATATGTCAAACCTCCATTTTTTATATCAATTTATTATTTTTTTTCTCGGTTTGACACAGTTTATTATAATGCACCCCATAAACTAGACCAAAAAAAATGGTTGATCCGAGTAGGAAAGTAAAGGGGTAAAAGTATGGCAACAAAAAAATATGAACCAGAGTTAAAAGCAAAGATAGCTTTGGAAGCAATAAAAAATCAAAAAAGCACAGCTGAGATATGTAGTGAATATAAAATACCATCAACAAATCTATATGATTGGCGTGATAGAGTATTGGCAAGGTTAAAAGACCTATTTGTTGAAGAAAGTGAAAGTGCGAGAAAACAAAGAATCTTAGCGCAAGAAATAGAAAGTTTACATAAAGTAATAGGAGAATTGACAGTGGAAAATAGTTATTTGAAAAAAAAATTACTGAAATAAGCAAAAAAGATAGAGTAAGGTTTATAGAAAAAGATTCTGATCTGTCAATTAGGAAACAGGCTGATTTATTGGGGATTTGCAGATCTAGCCTATATTATAGGCCTATAATTAATAACGAAAGTGAAATTTGATTCAAGAAGTATATTTGGCTTCTGATTGCCGTTATGGATATCGTAAAATTACTGCTGAAATCATAGCGAGTGGAGTAGTAGTCAATCACAAAAAAATCTTAAGAATTATGAAAAAAATGAAGATTAGTGGGCTGTATTGTAGAAAAAGATGTAATACAAGTATTAAAGAAAAAAAGCATAAAATATATCCTTATTTACTCAAAGATTTGATTATTTGTAGAGTTAATCAGGTATGGGCTACTATATATTATGGTAGAAGGTAAGTTTGTCTATTTTGTGGCAATAATGGACTTGTATAGTCGCTATATTATTGCTCATTCATTATCACCATATCTCGATACTGGATTTTGCCTTTATACTCTCAAAGAAGCTCTAAAACAAGGTAAACCTGAGATTTTTAATAGTGATCAGGAAGTGTTAAATAAACTGTGTCAAACCGAGAAAAAAAATAATAAATTGATATAAAAAATGGAGGTTTGACATATGAGTCAAAAAATAGCAAACAGAACTGCCAGTTTGGTAGATTACAAAGAATTAGAAACAAATATCTTGTCGTCTATAAGAGAAGGTAGACCATTGACAGGAAGGGATGGTGCGTTAACACCATTGATAAAAAAACTGCTGGAAGCAAGTCTGGAAGGTGAAATAGAAAATCACTTATCTGCTGAAAGCGAAGAAAATAATCGAAGGAATGGGAGAAATTCAAAGACTTTACGTACAAGCGCAGGTTCATTTGAGCTTTTGACGCCAAGAGATAGGGAAGGAAGCTTCGAACCCCAAATAGTTAAAAAAAGGCAGACAAGCCTACATCCTGAACTTGAAGCAAAGGTCTTAAGCACATATGCCAGTGGTATGGGATACAGAGATATAGCATCGCATGTAGAGGAAATTTATGACCATAAAATATCTGCAGCAGAGATATCAAATATTACTGACAAATTATTACCTGTAATCAATGAATGGCGCAGTCGTCCGCTGCAATCAGTATATCCAATAGTATTCATGGATGGTATATTTTTTAAGGTCAAAGAGGACGGACATTGCGTAAGTAAATGCATGTACAACATATTAGGCATAGATCAGAATGGCAAGAAAGAAGTGCTAGGCTTTTACTTAGCTGAAAGCGAAGGAGCCAACTTCTGGTTAGGGGTATTAAACGACCTAAAAGAGAGAGGAGTAGAAGATATTCTAATTGCCTGTGTTGATGGTCTGAAAAGCTTTCCTGCAGCTATAAACAGCGTATTTCCTGAAGCAGAAGTACAATTGTGTATCGTGCATCAGATAAGAAATTCTCTGAAATACGTGTCTAGCAAAGATGCGAAGGTTTTCATGAATGACCTGAAGAAAGTATATCGTGCGTCAAGTAAAGAAATTGCTGAAAATTACTTACTTGAATTAGAAGAAAAATGGGGAGAAAAGTATCCATTAGTTGTGAAATCTTGGCAGAATAACTGGGAAAATTTATCTGGTTATTTTAAGTATTCTGGCCCGGTTAGGAGGCTGATTTATACTACTAATCCTATTGAGGGGCTACATCGACAAATCAGAAAATTTACCAAAACCAAGGGCTCATTTACCAGCATAAATGCCTTGTACAAACAGGTATATTGTGCTATAAAGAAGGCAGAGAAAAAGTGGACTATGCCCGTACATGATTGGGCATTAACTATATCTCAGCTCGATATTTTCTTTCCTAACAGACTGAAAATTGAGTTAAACTAAAAATGCGGTTTGACACAGTTTATTTAACACTTCCTTGAACTCCTTGATTTGGGCTGTCACCAGACTTTTTGCATAGTTTTTAGCAGCTTATATCACCTAGTAGAAACAAAAAAACTACTTGACAACTTCCGCCGTTACCCTTATCATGGTACTGGAGCTATTCATTTAGCTTCAATCTGTGCAGATTAAACGACAAGAGTATTAAGATTGGCGTCTTATGTTTAATTTTTTGCACTATGTGCACCTTATGTCTTTATTAATTTCACCTAGACTTCTAGGTTTTTCCCTATACAAGCTGAAACGCGCTTATGAGTCGTTTAAGACAGTATAGTACGCCAATTTGCAGGATTAGAGAGTGAGCAACTTCTACCACGGGATTTCTTTTGTCTTTTTTTCTGCTGAGTAAATTTCTTAAACATTAAGCTAAGGTTAGTTGCGGTTTAAAAGCAGCTAAATTGCAGCGTTTAAGGCTAAAAAGATGCCAATATTTTTGAGCAGATATTGACCAGGGCTTTTTTTGCCTTTTTTCTTCGTTTTATAAATTTTTTAATATAATTGCAATTCAAGATGAAGCTTTGGTTCGTAGGCCAATACATTCGAAACAAAAAGATTGAATATTTCTATAGAATAGTGTATAATTTTTAATACTTTTTAAGTGAATTTCCTATGGCTTTATCAAAGTTTCTCGATCCAAAACTCGACCTGACCTTCAAGAAAATCTTCGGTACTGAGAAAAATAAGAATATTCTTATCCATTTTTTAAATGACATCTTAGGATTCACTGGTGTCAATACAATACAAGAAGTGGAATTCCTTAGCACTATTATGGATCCTGAAATTGCCTCTGATAAACAAAGCATTGTTGACGTTCTTTGCAAGGATTCTTACGGAAATAGATATATCGCCGAGATGGTGCGACCTGAAAGTCTTCGGTCATATTGTTTAAAAGGAGAGGAATTCATTCAGAAAGAAACTGAAAAGATTCTAAAACTTATTAAACCAGATGTTTTGCCATCTGAGTCTACGCATCAGTGCGAATCGGGCAACTGGTTGGTGCGAGCGATGCGGACAATGAACCTCCTCTTGATAAAGAAGATGCTCAATCGTGAGAGGGGCATAAACTACAAGCATCATGTGGTTGGAGGGCTAGGCTAGTGGTATGGTGAACGTAAGTGAAGCTTCATAAGTATCGTAACGATTAAAGAGCTAAAGATGCTGATAAGCTCTGACCAAAAGGTAATGTGGATAGGTTACATTTTTTCATTTCTGGATGTACGCAAATAATAATTCCACCGGTATAGAGAAGTCACCTAACCCACTGTTGTATGACTGGAGGAACAGGGTAAGCCTGTATTTCTGCCTACATGGCAAGCAAACCGCAAGGAACGCTGATGGAGGTGCAGGTAAAGGAAAATGGAGAAAGCGAATGCCATTTTGTAACGAAATGGATAGAATTTGTAACATTAATTCGCGTGAAAACGAGCAGACTTCCATTTGGTCCCTCGTGACAAAAAACTTTGTTAACCACTTAAGATAGGAAAGCAGATGATTACAAATAAAACTGTAAGTGCACCTACCAACAATTCCGAAGCATGGAACCAGTTACCATGGAAGAAATGCCAAAAGGTTGTTATGAGGCTGCAAAGACGTATTGTTAAGGCTGTTCAACAAAGAAGATGGGGTAAGGTGAAAGCTGTACAACATCTTCTCACACGCTCTTTTAGTGGCAAAGCTTTGGCTGTTAAGAGAGTGACTGAAAATCAAGGAAAAAACACAGCAGGTGTAGATCGTCAAATATGGTCAACTTGCAACACAAAATTTCAAGGAATAAAGCTATTAAAACAAAGAGGATACAAACCTTCTCCGCTAAAACGGATCTACATCAGTAAGTCTAATGGCAAAAGAAGACCTCTTGGAATACCCACGATAAAAGATAGAGCCATGCAAGCATTATATTTGTTTGCCTTGGAACCGGTAGCTGAAACAATCAGTGACCGTCACTCCTATGGCTTTAGACCTAAAAGATCCTGCGCAGATGCTATTGTTGCTAGCCATTTGTTATTGGCCAGTCGCAATCAACTACAATGGATACTTGAAGGTGATATCAAAGGGTGTTTTGATAACATTAACCATGAATGGCTCATGAAGCATATTCCTATGGAGAAGAAAATTCTTCATAGCTGGTTAAAAGCTGGCTTCCTAGAATCAAAAACTCTGTACCCCACAACTGCTGGTACCCCGCAAGGTGGTATAATTATCCCGCCAACAATGTTGCAAAAAACGTAAAATTAGAGAAAAGCATTTCTCGAAAACTTCTATGTCCAAAAACAAGAGTGCCATTTATTTATAGTGCCAACAATCAATTAACCATCAGTTTCAATGAATGATATGAACATATTATTTCAAGGAAGGTTCATGGGAAATAAGAGATTAGCTATACGGATTAGCTGTAGCTATGAAACTAACCGGTTGGCAGAAAAGTATTTGTTAGATGCTTATGAAAAAGCCGTGTCAAAGCAAGTAAGCCAAAAAAATTTAAAACATAAAAATGGGATTCAAGGAGGATCAAATGGTAACAGTGAGTTTATATGCAAGAGTCTCTTCAGGGAAACAAGCACAAGAAAATACAATAGCAAGTCAAGTTGCAGCTTTAGAGAAGCAAATTAGTACGGATGGGTACAACTTATTAAGTGAGTATAAATTTATTGATAATGGCTACAGTGGATCTAATTTAGTCCGTCCTGATCTAGAAAAATTACGTGATAAAGTAACAGAAGGTAAAATTGATAGGATTTACATTCATTCACCTGATCGCTTATCTAGGAAATATGCATATCAAATGGTATTACTTGAAGAATTTGAGAAAGCAGGAGCAGAAACGGTTTTCTTAAATTGTGAGATTAACGATAATCCAGAATCTCAGTTACTGTTACAAATGCAAGGTATGATAGCAGAATATGAACGAGCGAAAATTATGGAACGAAGTCGTCGCGGAAAGATTTACGCAGCTAATAAAGGTTGTGTAAGCGTAATGGGAGGAGCTCCTTATGGTTATCGTTATATAGATAAATATATGGGAGGAGGACAAGCTTTATTTGAAATAAACGAAGAAGAAGCTAATGTTGTTAGAAAAGTATTTTTGTGGGTAGGAAGAGAAAGGACAAGTATTGGGGAAGTGTGTCGTCGGCTAAACACTATGTCTATTATAACACGAACAGGAAAAAAGTGCTGGGATAGAAGTGTGATTTGGGGTATGTTAAAAAATCCTGCTTACAAAGGACAAGCGGCTTTTGGTAAAACAAAAGTAGGTGTAAAGTTACAACATATCAGACCACAGAAACATTCTTGTGAACAACCGAAAGATAATTACTCTACCTATTCTGTTGAAAAAGCAAATTGGATTTATGTTAAAGTGCCAAATATAGTGGACGAAGATGTATTTGATATAGCTCAAGAACAATTAGCTGAGAATAGAAAAATAGCAAGGACAAGAGAAAGAGGAGCAAAACATTTACTACAAGGTTTAATCGTATGTAAGCGTTGTCGTTATGCATATTACGGAAGTCCTGTAAGAAATAAGCGAGGAGAAAAAATTGATCATTATGCTTATTATCGTTGTATAGGTAGAGATTCTTACCGTTTTGGTGGTAATAAAATTTGTGATAATAAACATATTCGTACAGATGCATTAGAAACAGCCGTGTGGGAAGAGGTTAAGCATTTATTGAAAAATCCAAATAGGGTTTTAGAAGAATACAGACGTAGACTTTCAGAGCTTAAAAAATCATCATGGGATCAAAAAAGCGATTTACTAGAGAAACAAGAAAATAAATTAAAACGTGGTATTGCTAGACTTATTGATAGTTATGCTCAAGAATATATTAATCAAGAAGAATTTGAACCACGAATTAAAGCAATGAAACAAAGCTTAAAAACAATTGAAGAGGAGAAGAAAAGGATATTCGATCAAAAGAAATTAAAACAGGAATTAGCTTTGGTTGTAACCAATTTAGAAGACTTTTCTTCCAATATTAGATCAAACCTTGATAATGCAGAATGGCTAACTAAACGTGATATTATCAGAACTTTAGTCAAGAGAATTGAAATTAACCTTGAGGACGTAAATGTGGTATTTCGTGTAAAAGAGCTACCAAACTCTTCTGGACATAGTGGAGAAGAAAAGAAAAATTTGCAACATTGTTGGCGGGATAATTATACCCCCTTGCGGGGTACCAGCAGTTGTGGGATATAAGGTTTTTGATTCTAGGAAACCAGCCTTTAACCATCTATGGAGAATTTTCTTATCCATAGGAATGTGCTTCATGAGCCATTCATGGTTAATATTGTCAAAGCACCCTTTGATATCGCCTTCTAGTATCCATTGTGGTCGATTGCGCCTTGCCAGTAATAAGTGACAAGCAACAATAGCATCCGCACAGGATCTTTTAGGTCTAAAGCCATAGGAGTGACGATCACTGATTGTTTCAGATACTGGCTCCAGTGCAAGCAGATATAATGCTTGCATGGCTCTATCTTTTATCGTGGGTATTCCAAGAGGTCTTCTTTTACCATTAGATTTACTGATGTAAATTCGTTTTAGCGGAGAAGGTTTATATCCTCTTTGTTTTAACAGCTTTATTCCTTGAAATTTGGCATTGCAAGTTGACCATATTTGACGATCTACACCTGCTGTGTTTTTTCCTTGGTTTTCCGTTACTCTTTTAACAGCTAAAGCTTTGCCGCTAAAGGAGCGTGTAAGAAGATGCTGTAAAGCCTTTACCTTACCCCATCTTCCTTGTTGAACAGCCTTAACAATACGTCTTTGTAGCCTCATAACAACTTTTTGGCATTTCTTCCATGGTAACTGGTTCCATGCTTCGGAATTGTTGGTAGGTGCACTTACAGTTTTATTTGTAATCATCTGCTTTCCTATCTTAAGTGGTTAACAAAGTTTTTTGTCACGAGGGACCAAATGGAAGTCTGCTCGTTTTCACGCGAATTAATGTTACAAATTCTATCCATTTCGTTACAAAATGGCATTCGCTTTCTCCATTTTCCTTTACCTGCACCTCCATCAGCGTTCCTTGCGGTTTGCTTGCCATGTAGGCAGAAATACAGGCTTACCCTGTTCCTCCAGTCATACAACAGTGGGTTAGGTGACTTCTCTATACCGGTGGAATTATTATTTGCGTACATCCAGAAATGAAAAAATGTAACCTATCCACATTACCTTTTGGTCAGAGCTTATCAGCATCTTTAGCTCTTTAATCGTTACGATACTTATGAAGCTTCACTTACGTTCACCATACCACTAGCCTAGCCCTCCAACCACATGATGCTTGTAGTTTATGCCCCTCTCACGATTGAGCATCTTCTTTATCAAGAGGAGGTTCATTGTCCGCATCGCTCGGCACCAACCAGTTGCCCGATTCGCACTGATGCGTAGACTCAGATGGCAAAACATCTGGTTTAATAAGTTTTAGAATCTTTTCAGTTTCTTTCTGAATGAATTCCTCTCCTTTTAAACAATATGACCGCAGACTTTCAGGTCGCACCATTTCGACGATCACTTGCACCCCATTTTCATCTCTGCAGAGAACATCAACAATACTTTGCTTTTTGGAGGCAATTTCAGCATCTTGAATAGTACTGAGGAACTCTATTTCTTTTATTTCGTCTTTGCCAGTAAAGCCTAAAATATCGTTTAAGAAATGAATAAGAATATCTTTATTTTTTTCAGTACCAAAGATGCGCCGAAACGCTACATCATTCTTCGGGTCGAGAAATTTAGAAAAAGCCATAGGAAATTAACTTAAAAAGTATTAATAATTATACACAATTCTGTAGAAATATTCAATCTCTTTTTGTTTTGGATGTATTGGCCTATGAATCCAAGCCTCAATCTTGCATTGCAATTATATTAAAAAATTTACTAAAACGAGAAAAAAAGGCAAAAGAAGCCCTGGTCAGTATTTATTTTTAGTATTGGCGTTTTTATGTCTTAAACGCTGCAATTTAGCTGCTTTTAAGCGCAACTAGTCTAAGCTATAATATTTAAGAAATTTACCAGACAGAGAAAAAAGACAATAAAACCCCGAGGTAGCTAGTTATTCCACTCTCTATTTTAAAATCCGGCGTTGGGTGATGTCTTAAACGACTTATAAGCGCGTTTCAGCTTGTATGGGCAAAAGCCCGAAGTTTTAAAAAGACATGCAGTGCACATAGTGCGAAAAATTAAACAATAGTACGCCAAATACAAGTTCTCTTGTCATTTTAACCTGTACAGATTGGGAAGTTAAACAAATAGCTTCAGTACTATGATAAGGGCAACGGCGAAGGTTGTCAAGTAAATTTTTTGAATGATTTTGGAAAAAAGAGCGGGAGAAGGGGTTCGAACCCTCGACCTCAACCTTGGCAAGGTTGCGTTCTACCAACTGAACTACTCCCGCAGTCTTTCACTTCTTAAATTATAGGCATATACAATGATTTGTAAACCCCATGCATACTAAAATGTTAGGAGCTGTCCATTATTTGTGTACTTAAAACTCACTTTCAATTATTATTAGTCTTTCAATATTCCACAAAGTCTTATGAGAATATTTGTACATAAAGATGACCTGCCGGCTAGTTCAGTACCAGATAACGTAAGGTCTATAGCTGTTGATACAGAGGCGATGGGGCTACTTCATGTTAGAGACAGATTGTGTCTTGTACAGCTCTCTTTTAACGATGGCAACGCTCACTTGGTTCAATTGAAAAGTGATTATGCAGCTCCAAATTTAAGAAAAATATTAGGGGATAAAAATATAACTAAAATATTTCACTTTGCACGGTTTGACGTTAGCATAATACGTTATTACTTGGAAACTTGGGCACTTCCATGCTATTGCACAAAAATAGCTTCACGTTTGGTTCGTACTTATACAGATAATCATAGCCTAAAGGAATTATGCCTAGAATTGCTTGATACTAAGTTAAATAAGCAGCAGCAATCCTCTGATTGGGGAAGCGATGACTTAACGGACAAGCAAAAAAGCTACGCTGCATCTGATGTTTTGTATCTCCATAAAATAAAGGAAAAGCTAGACTCTATGCTGGAACGTGAAAACAGAAAAGAATTAGCCCAAAAGTGCTTTGAATTTCTTCCTACTCGTGTTGAATTGAATTTAATGGGGTGGGAAAATGTGGACATCTTTAGTCATCAGATGTGATGGAAGTTGTGCAAAATGCTTTAAACAATCTTTCAGGCTCTACAGTAAGAATTTAGTTGATTAGTTGCTGGTAAGTGCGCTATATTGTACAAATTTAGCTAGGTATTTTATGAGTGACGATATTACATCAATAAATGATCAAAATTTTAAGTCTGAGGTCACTGATTACAAGGGGTTTGTATTAGTAGACTTTTGGGCGGAGTGGTGTGGACCATGTAAAAGTCTAATGCCGCGCATTGAACAGTTAGCTAAAGATAAGAAGGGTAAAGTTAAGATCTGCAAGTTCAATATAGATGAAGGAACTGAAGTGCCGAGTAAATATGGAATTCAATCTATACCTACTTTGATCATATTTCAAGACGGTAAGGAAGTTGCACGCAAAATTGGTGCAATAAGTGACTTGTCAAGTTGGGTTGATGGCGAAATAAGCTAATAGACAAGTTTGTTTTTGTGTGTATTATAAATATTAATGAAGGGGATTGTAGCTCAGTTGGTTAGAGCAGTTCGCTCATAACGAATTGGTCGTAGGTTCGAGTCCTACCAATCCCACCGGTTTTAGTACATTACGATATTTCCCTACATATCTAATTGTAAATCTCGGCCAATTGCTTCAGTGATTGTCACTGCCTAGGTCAAATTCAAAACAAAAACTTTACAGAGCACAAACAATAGGGTTAACTTATGTGACTATATTTGGTAGGGCTACAATGAGTGATTATCTCTCACTGTTAAATTCGGAACAACAATTGGCTGTAACTAACGTAGATGGGGCAGTTTTGATATTGGCCGGTGCTGGAACAGGAAAAACAAGAACAATTACCTCAAGAATAGCGCATATAATTCGAAATGGCTACGCTCATTCTGATGAGATATTAGCAGTCACATTCACAAATAAAGCAGCAAATGAAATGGTATCAAGGGTACTTGAACTCACGGGCACAAATATACCATGGCTTGGCACTTTCCATGCAATTGCAGCAAAAATTTTACGCCGTCATGCTGAAATTGTAGGTTTAAAGTCTAATTTTACAATCATTGGCGTGGATGACCAATTACAGGTGATAAAAAATATTATTAATGATATAAGCCCGAATAATTTATCAGAAAAACATAAGACCATTATGAATATTATTCAGCAATGGAAAGAAAAGTGTTTACTGCCACCTGAAGTGGAAGAAACCCAATTATTTAGGCCAGTATATGTAACCGCATTAAAAGTCTATCACCAATATCAAGAGAGATTAAAATTCCTTAACTCTGTCGATTTTGGTGATTTACTGCTATACAATATACAACTTTTCAACCAAAATACTGAAACTCTGTCCTACTACCAAAACAAATTTAAATATATCATGGTAGATGAGTATCAAGATACAAATGCGATACAATATCTTTGGCTAAAATACCTTGCAAAAGAGCACTCAAATATTTGCTGTGTGGGAGACGATGATCAATCGATATATAGTTGGCGTGGTGCGGAAGTTGAAAACATTTTAAAATTTTCCGATGACTTTAAAGGTGCAAAAACCGTCAAACTGGAATGCAATTACAGATCAACATCCCATATACTTGCGACTGCATCACATGTTATCAATCACAATAAAACCCGCTTAGAAAAAAAATTGTGGACAACAAATATTAAAGGAGAGAAAGTAAATCTAATAAAACTATGGGATGGGAAAACCGAAGCGAGGTTTATAAGCGAGCAGATATTAAAGCTCAATAAATACAAATTCAGTGACATTGCAGTGCTAGTGAGAGCTACTTTCCAAACTAGAGTTCTAGAAGAATACTTTATAAAATACTCAATCCCTTATAAGATTGTAAGTGGTGTAAAATTCTACGAACGTCAAGAAGTTAGGGACATAATTGCATACTTAAGACTCGTTATAAACAATAATGATGACTTAGCTTTCGAGAGGATAGTAAATCGGCCAAAAAGAAGCATAGGGCCGACCACCATGAAAAAGATATATGCGGTTGCTCAAGACAACAGAATTTCTTTTTTTGAAGCGGCAAGAACATTGGTTGATAGTAATCAAGTGGCTGAGAAAACCAAACTTTCACTAAATGGTTTTTTAAATAAAATTAAAGCTTGGGAAGAAATAGTAAGCGTAAAGCCGCTAAACGAGCTTGTTAAGACTATAGTAAATCAATCAGGATATATTGAAATGCTTGAAAATGAAGAAGTGACAGGTTTAGCACGCATAGAGAATGTTAGAGAACTCATTTCATCTTTGAAAAATTTCGATAGTGCTACAACTTTCCTAGAACACATAAGTCTAGTGATGGAAGTGGATAATATGAATAATGACAACACCGTGTATGTTATGACTCTTCATGCGGCCAAAGGACTTGAATTTCCATGTGTGTTTCTGCCTGGCTGGGAAGAGGGGCTATTTCCACATCAAAGATCTTTCGAGGACAGCAGTGGTAAAGCTTTGGAAGAAGAGAGAAGACTTGCATATGTTGGAATAACCAGAGCAAAAGAAAAGTTGATCATTTCATGCGCAGACAGAAGGGAAGTGAATAACCAGTGGCAGCCAATGTATGTCTCGCGATTCATTAAAGAACTACCAAGAGAAAATGTTAAGGTAATTAGAAGTGACGCTGTCTACTGTTGAAATAGGCATACAACAACTGTCTCCAACAGAAACAAAAAAACTACTTGACAACTTCCGCCGTTACCCTTATAATGAGATTGAAGCTATTTATTTATCTTCGCAATCTCTGCAGTGGATTAATGACAAAAAACTTAGAGTATTTGGCGTCTCATTGTTTAAATTTTCGCACTATGTGCACCTCACGTTTTTTTAAAACTTCTGGTTTTCAAGCTGAAACGCGTTTATAAGTCGTTTAAGACAGTATAGAACGTCAAGTAGACAAGGGAGAATTTGAATACTAGCTGCCTCAGAGTTTTTTTGCCTTTTTTTCCTGCTTAGTAAATTTCTTAACGTTTACAGTTTTGGTTATTTGCATTTAAAAGTAGCTGAATCGTAGCGTTGAGAATAAAAACGCCGATATTTGGGGTATATATAAATAATTAGCCACCGACCGGGGCTTCTTTTGCCTTGTTTTTTCATTTAGTAAATTTCTTAAATGTTTATTACTAAAGCAGTATCCTGGATCCCAGTGACGGAAGCACTGGAATGACAAGAAGGGGCGCCGAAATGACGCTCTCCCTGAAATGCCCATGGCTAAATATCAAAGCTATGGGCATTTATAGTGCAGATTAGTTACGCAGTCATTTCTTTTTTATGATCAACAGCTTCAGTTTTTGATTCACTAAACTTACTTGACACTTTATCAACAGCCCAAGTTAGTGGTGTAACAACAAGTGCAGCAGCCCAGATGACAGCTGAAATGATGTAAGACAAGACCGAACTTATGAATTTAGCACAGGTTTCACCATGTTGTTCTGCTTTGTTCTGAAAATTATTTGCATACCCTACAAGAGATTCTGGACCACTTGTCCCTCTTAGATGTGAAAATAATTTGTGTGGCAAGTATGCAATATATGCAGCCCCTGTATACAGCACAAGTAATGAATTTGCAAAGACATAAGAAGATGCATTGTGTGCTCTACCCTTAATTGCTTCCTTTCTGTTTCCCAAGGTTGTTGAAGCATCAGCACCTTTATTCACTCCTACAAGCATATCCTTCACTGGCCCCACAACATTATCGATGTAGTGAACAGACTTATAGAAACAGTTTTGCGGAACTTCACTGTTATTTTCTGTTACAGTAGGAACAGTCCCATTGTGAGCATATTGCTTGAAATTCTCATATGAATTCTTGAAGTTCTCAGATAGATTTGACATATTAGCCTCCTAAAAAAACTATAATAAAAAAATGTAATACATTACTATACTATTATAACTTATTTTAGAACAATTGCAATAGTTGCGTTAATATTTTAACTAAATTATATGTTGCACAAAGGCGCTTATTACTCTAACATCGCAACAGGTTAGAAATGAAGAGGTTTTTATGAGTTTTACTTTACCTGAATTACCGTATGATAAAACAGCTTTAGAGCCTTATATATCTGCAAGGACTTTGGATTTTCATTATGATAAGCATCATAGGGGGTATTTAAATAAACTCAATGAGCTAGTTGAAAATACTGATCATCAGCATACAAAAATCGAGGAATTAATAACAAAAGTTCATGGCAATAGCGACAAAGTCCCTATATTTAACAACGCAGCGCAAGTTTGGAACCACACTTTTTACTGGAATTCAATGAAAAAAAATGGTGGTGGTAAGCCTCAGAATGACAGTCTTCTGGCAAAAAAAATTCAAGATGATATCGGTGGCTTTGATAAATTTTATGAAGGATTTTCAAGTCACGGAGTAGGCCAATTTGGCAGCGGATGGGTGTGGTTAGTGCTTGAAAAGGGAAAACTCAAAATTACCAAGACTGCAAATGCGGATTTACCATTAATTTACGGTCAGGTGCCACTACTTACTATGGATGTGTGGGAGCATGCATATTATCTGGATTGTCAAAACCGTAGAATTGACTATATAAAAGTTTTCCTTGATCATTTGATTAATTGGGATTTTGCAGAAGAAAATTTGAGAAAGAGCACATAAAATGAATGTACCAAAGGTAACAAAATTAGATAATGGCCTGCGCATAATAACCGAGCAGGTGCGTGATGTTGACTCTGTAGCTTTAAGTATACGAGTTGGTGTTGGCAGTAGAGCTGAAAGTGCGAATCAAAATGGAATATCCCATTTTCTAGAGCACATGGCTTTTAAGGGAACAAAAACAAGAACTGCATTTGAAATTGCAAAAGCTTTCGACGACATAGGTGGAGTGTTCAACGCTAGCACCGGTAGAGAAAGCACTAGTTACTACGCGAAAGTCCTCAAAAAAGACATAAAAACTGGTATTGATATATTAATAGATATATTGATGAATTCGACATTTCCAGAAGATGAATTAGAGCGCGAAAAGGGTGTTGTAACACAAGAGATTTTTCAAACTAACGATTCGCCGAGCGACATCATTTTCGATAAATATTTTGAAGCAGCTTATAAAGATCAACCATTTGGCAGGTCGATTTTAGGCACACAGGATACTGTAAAATCATTTACTCGAGAAGATTTAAATAGCTATATAAATGAGCATTACTTTGGCGAGAATACGATATTTTCTGTTGCAGGGAACGTTGAGCATGAAGAAGTTGTTCAGTTAACCAAAAATTTTCTCTCAAAGATTCATGCAAAAGAGCTGAAGAAAAAGCAAAATGCGAATTACACCGGTGGTGAGTACTTGGAGCATCGTAAATTAGACCAGGTACACTTGCTAATTGGTTTACCTAGTGTTTCTCGCCATGACGATAGATATCACACATTTCAGGTGCTCGATTCTATATTGGGAAGCGGGATGTCATCACGTCTGTTTCAGGAAGTAAGGGAAAAACAGGGGCTGGTTTACTCTGTCTATTCATTTAATTCTAGCTACACCGATACAGGAATACTCTCCATTTTCGCTGGCACAGATAGTAGCAACTTAGATAAGCTTTTAAAATCCATAACAACGGAGTTGAAGAAGTTGTCTACGGGTGATCTGAAGGAAGAAGAGGTAAATAGGGTAAAAGAACGAATAAAATCCCAAATTTTAATGTCACGTGAAAGCGTCAGTTCCCGTGCTGAAGCATTGGGGCACTACTATGGCAACTATGATAGGTATATCAGTAAAAATGAATTAATAGAAAAAACTAGCGCAGTTACCACTGCTGGCGTAAAAGAAGCAGCAGAGGAGTTGTTATCTCAGCATGAAAAAACCACTTTGGCCGCAATTGGAGAAATAAAATCGTTGCCAAGCTATGATAAAGTGGTTTCTATGCTTAGAGCTTAAAGCAATGGGCTTCTCGCATAGCAAACCAGTTTTTGGTATGTCGTGAAACGAAAAAAACTACTTATAACGGCTGCATGTCTTTTTCATTTTTTCTACATTCATCCAAATCGCACTTGAACTAAGCGCCAGTAAATTATTATAGCGCCAATTTGAAAGAGTCAAAACTCACCACTCGGAGCTTCTTTGCCTTTTTTTCGCTTGGTAAGTTTCTTAAATATTTATTACCAAAGTAGTATCCTAGATCCCAGTATCAAGTACTGGGATGACAAGAAAGGAAGGTACTCGGATGACACGAAAAGGTACTTGGATGACACCCATAACTTTGTCATTCCAGCGCGTGACGCTGGAATCTAAGAATTTTATTAGGTTAGTGAGTATAAACGTTGTGTTAAAATACGCCAATTTTATGGAAACTAATGGAGCTACTTGAATGACAAAAAAAGGAGGCATTGAAATAACAGGAGGAAGGCTACTCTCATGACACCGAAGGGGATATGTATTTTGAGCAAAATTGGCTATAAAACTAAGCGCACTTTTTTCTAAAACAAACGTCTATACAATTACGAAGTTATGGTGTCTAACTCAAATCTATATTGACATGTCCCATTTTACGCTTATCCCTGACCTCTTTCTTTCCGTATATGGTCAAACTAGCTTTTTTGTTGCTCAAATACTTGTGGAAATCATATATATCACTACCTATTATGTTCTTCATCATGCAAGGAAAGCGTAGTGCTACTTCCTGCATAGGTAACCCGCATATTACCCTAACCAATTGCTCAAACTGACTAACGTTGCATGCATCCAAGCTCCAGTGGCAGGAATTGTGAGGTCTTGGAGCTAGCTCGTTAACTAGCAGCTCATTATTTTTAGTAATGAAAAATTCGATAGCAAGGATTCCTACTACATCAAGCGCATCTGCTATTCTCTCTGCAGCTTGTTGTACCTCTTGAGTTAATTTACTATCTATTTTGGCTGGCACTGTTGAAGTATCAAGTATTCCATCAACGTGGTGATTTTCTGCTATAGGAAAAAAAGTTACTTTACCGTTTTTATCTTTTGCAATAACTATTGAAACCTCTTTTAGTAAATCAACACCTGCTTCGAGGATATACTTTGTGTTCCAATCAAAGGAAGCAAATTGTTTCGCTTCAGAATCATTCTCGATCACATATTGCCCTTTTCCATCGTAACCCATTTCTGTTGTTTTCAGCCTTACTGGGTAGCCAAAAGTTCTACTGCTTTCTAGTAGCTCATCATAATTTTGTATATTTTTATAACCGGCGGTTTTTATACCCAAATTTCTAATAAAGTCTTTTTCTCTCAGCCTATTTTGTGAAATATGTAATGCTCTTTTACCCGGATAAAAATCCACATGCTGTGATATAATATCAGCTGCGTCACAAGGAATATTTTCAGATTCAATAGTGACTAAATCCACGCTCTGTGCAAAAGATACAAGTGCCTTCTTATCAGAAAAATCTGCTATTGTTACACTACCGGCAACAGAGCAAGCTGGATCATCCTTAGCATGGGCAAAAATATGTGTTTTTTGCCCAAGTTTTGTCGCAGCGATAGCAGTCATCTTACCTAATTGTCCACTACCTATTATTCCTATTACTCTTTCGCTGAGCATATATCCATATTATCACTGCTAATTAGAATACGATAACATGCTTGAAGAATCCATGAAAATAGTGTATAATTAGGTGTTGTTTTCTTAAATTATAATATGGCTTTGGAATACACACTTACTACTAACTCTGTTGAAGTTACAGTTCTGCCAGTTTACATTGAGGAGCAATCTATTCCTTATGAAAATTGCTATGTGTGGATATACAATGTTAAGATAAAAAATAAAAGCCCATCAACTATTCAATTGCTGAGCCGCCATTGGCAGATAATAGATTACAAAGGGAAGGTAAATGAAATTGCAGGTGCTGGTGTTATTGGAGAACAGCCTGTGATAAAACCTGGAGAAGTATTTAGGTATACGAGCGGGACATATTTAAACGCACCATCGGGAATAATGCAAGGTAGGTATGAATTTCTAAATGAAGAAAGCGCAAAAGTCTTGGGAGTGTTAAATAAACTGTGTCAAACCGCATTTTTAGTTTAACTCAATTTTCAGTCTGTTAGGAAAGAAAATATCGAGCTGAGATATAGTTAATGCCCAATCATGTACGGGCATAGTCCACTTTTTCTCTGCCTTCTTTATAGCACAATATACCTGTTTGTACAAGGCATTTATGCTGGTAAATGAGCCCTTGGTTTTGGTAAATTTTCTGATTTGTCGATGTAGCCCCTCAATAGGATTAGTAGTATAAATCAGCCTCCTAACCGGGCCAGAATACTTAAAATAACCAGATAAATTTTCCCAGTTATTCTGCCAAGATTTCACAACTAATGGATACTTTTCTCCCCATTTTTCTTCTAATTCAAGTAAGTAATTTTCAGCAATTTCTTTACTTGACGCACGATATACTTTCTTCAGGTCATTCATGAAAACCTTCGCATCTTTGCTAGACACGTATTTCAGAGAATTTCTTATCTGATGCACGATACACAATTGTACTTCTGCTTCAGGAAATACGCTGTTTATAGCTGCAGGAAAGCTTTTCAGACCATCAACACAGGCAATTAGAATATCTTCTACTCCTCTCTCTTTTAGGTCGTTTAATACCCCTAACCAGAAGTTGGCTCCTTCGCTTTCAGCTAAGTAAAAGCCTAGCACTTCTTTCTTGCCATTCTGATCTATGCCTAATATGTTGTACATGCATTTACTTACGCAATGTCCGTCCTCTTTGACCTTAAAAAATATACCATCCATGAATACTATTGGATATACTGATTGCAGCGGACGACTGCGCCATTCATTGATTACAGGTAATAATTTGTCAGTAATATTTGATATCTCTGCTGCAGATATTTTATGGTCATAAATTTCCTCTACATGCGATGCTATATCTCTGTATCCCATACCACTGGCATATGTGCTTAAGACCTTTGCTTCAAGTTCAGGATGTAGGCTTGTCTGCCTTTTTTTAACTATTTGGGGTTCGAAGCTTCCTTCCCTATCTCTTGGCGTCAAAAGCTCAAATGAACCTGCGCTTGTACGTAAAGTCTTTGAATTTCTCCCATTCCTTCGATTATTTTCTTCGCTTTCAGCAGATAAGTGATTTTCTATTTCACCTTCCAGACTTGCTTCCAGCAGTTTTTTTATCAATGGTGTTAACGCACCATCCCTTCCTGTCAATGGTCTACCTTCTCTTATAGACGACAAGATATTTGTTTCTAATTCTTTGTAATCTACCAAACTGGCAGTTCTGTTTGCTATTTTTTGACTCATATGTCAAACCTCCATTTTTTATATCAATTTATTATTTTTTTTCTCGGTTTGACACAGTTTATTTAACACTTCCAAAGTCTTTGAGGTCATGATACCGCCTTTTTCTCTGGATAGTCCATACATAAACTCTAGACCGCACTAGATCTAGTGAACTGTCATTAAAATTTATTTTTTACTCCCATCGTCAAGCTTAAACAAGATCATTGTGGAGATTAGGCCGATCGTAACTATCATTAACGAAAATGGGGCAGCCTCTCTGTAACGCTCATCGCTTACAAGCTCATATATTCTGGTTGATATAGTTTCAAAATTAAATGGCCTTATAATGAGTGTTGCTGTGAGTTCCTTGATAGTATCCATAAACACGAGCAAAAACCCCGACAGTATACTTTTCCTGATGAGAGGAATATGAACGTTCAGACACGTGGAAATAGGTCCATGACCCATAGTATACGCGGTCCACTCAATTTCATTTGGTGTTTTTTTGAGCCCTGATTCTATTGCTTTAAAAGATATAGCAAAAAAACGAAATAAATACGAGTAAATCAAGGCGCCAACAGTTCCTACTAAGCTCACTTCCACAATATATTGAGTAACAAAAGAAGATATCTTGCTTAAAAATATTATTATACTAATTGCAATAATTACATTTGGAATTGCGTAGCCTAAAGAAATAAGACGTGCTACACTACTGATAGCCCTATTTTTACGTGCCGCATATCCAATCATTATTGCAATGCTAATCGAGATTAGCGCGGTAACAAATGATAAACTAAAGCTATTTGCTATTATGCTATAAAATCTTGCCTCATATATGAAAAACCCCTTCTCTATACTCCAATATATCAGTGGAATAATTGGTAAAGCAAAACCTATCAATATTGGCAATACACACATGATATAAGCAAAGATCAATGGCACAGTACCATTTATACTGCGCTTGTTGTGGTAGTCTGAATTAGTACTGATTGCAGAATAGGAGATCCCCCTTTTTTGCAGGATTTTTTCAACAGTTATTAGTGTTGCAATGAAGATCAATTCTGCAACTGCTAAAACAGTAGCTGAATATTTATCATGCAGCAAAAACCAGGTGCGATATACTCCTGTTGTAAAAGTGTCAATTGCAAGAAACTGTGGTGTACCAAAATCCGTAATTACTTCCATTAGCACCAAGGATAATCCAGCTATAATCGATGGACGTATAGAGGGTATTATGACAGAAAATAAGCTCTGCAGTGAGGAGAACCCAAGTGTCGATGCAATAGTAACCGAGTTGCTAACGTTCCTTAGACTTGAGCGGACCAATATGTAAACGTATGGATATAAACTGAACCCCATCACTAATATTCCACCACCTAAAGATTTGATCTCGGGAAACCAATAATCGCCTTTGCTCCACTCTAAAATTTCTCTTAACAAACTCTGAATCGGACCTGAGAACTCTAGCGTGTTTACATAGATAAACGCTACTATATACCCAGGAATCGATAGCGGAAAAAATAAAGCAATCTCAAAAATTCTACTTCCAGGAAATGAAAAAAATGTGGTGAGCCACGCTGGTATCACTCCAAATATAAAAGATATACTTCCAACCCCTACCATCAAGATTAACGTATTCAGTATATATTCAGGAAAAAGTGTACTGATTACCCACCCAGAATCTGCCGATTTTGTAAATAGAATCGATATTAACGATAATATAGGGCAGATAAATAATATACTTACTAGAAATAAGAATATATTTTTAAATATTCTTAAAAACATTAAATTAAATCCACACTTAATATTAAAATGTTATATACAAAAGCTGAAGATATCCAGAGTTGAATATCTTTATAATTTTATATATTATATTCTAAGTTGATAAGTTAATAATCATGAGCTTTGTCATAGCAACTTTCTACCATTTTGTAGAACTTTCTAACTATTACGACATGAAAGATGAAATAAAAGCTGCATGCGATGACGTTGGGCTGAAGGGTACTATACTCCTTGCAGAGGAGGGCATCAACGCAACCATATCCGGTGAAAGAAACGCAATTGATAAAACATTTGATTTTCTACGTTCTGATTGTAGGCTGAAAGATCTTACGTGGAAAGAAAGTGCAGCAGAATATCAACCATTTAGTAAGATGAAAGTGAGGTTAAAAAGAGAAATTGTAAACCTCGGTGTAAGCAATCTCGATATTTCTCTTAGAGGTAAATATGTTGATCCAGAGTATTGGGATAATTTTATCTCTCGACCTGACGTTTTAGTAATAGACACACGAAATGAGTATGAAGTAAAATTAGGTAAGTTCAAGAATGCAATCAATCCACACACTCAATGTTTTCGTGAGTTTCCTCAGTGGGCAAAGTCATTTTCTGAGAATAAAGACCTGAAAGTGGCTATGTACTGCACTGGTGGAATAAGATGCGAAAAATCTACAGCATACATGAAAAGCCTTGGATTTAACGATGTGTACCATCTTAAAGGTGGTATTCTTTCTTATCTTGAAAAAACTCATAATAAAAATGGTAATTGGGAAGGCGAATGTTTTGTTTTTGACGATAGAATCGCTGTTAATAACTCACTTGCTCCAAGCGATAAAATAAAATGCATATTTTGCTCAAATCAAGTTCCAACTGATGAACTGAAATCAGTCTCACGTGGTCAGGTGGTTTGCTCTGATTGTAAAGCTTAACAATTAAAAAACTGGATTTATCTACACGTGTCTATTCAGCTAAGTTATTTGAAATCAACTCGTAACTTCTTCTTTGAGTCGTGCAATTTCAGCTTTAGGAAGACCAGTAGTTTGAGCTATGATATTAATAGAAACTCCTGCTTTAAGTAGGTTTTTAGCCACTTCAATTTTTCCCTTTTCTGCCCCAATTTTGATGCCTCTTTCTTCGCCGATTTGGATTCCTTCTTCTTTACCTTCTTTCCTACCTTTCTCTTTACCAATTTTGATGCCTTCGTCTCTGGCATCATCAAGTTTTTGAGCTAGGATGCCTTCTGCTTTCCGTAGATCCATTATCCTTTCTTCGTACGCTAATAAATCTTTCTCATTCCAACGAAACTTGTCTAACTCATCGTATGCTAACTTTATTATTGGTGATTTTTCTGCTATATTCCTTAAGTCTTCGTCTGTAGTATCCTCTGCATACTTGAAAAAAAAGCACCACCTTTCTACTGTGCTCTCTAGTTCCTCCACTCTGTTTTTGGCAAATTTAGGCAACTCAATAAAGACAAACTGAAAATCTTTTAAGTAATGTCCATTGGTTTTTATATCCCGTATATTATGAGTGGAAATATACTCAACCTCCGGGGGAAACAGCGTACTATTGGAAATAGCGATAAAGAAAACTTTCTTTAAGTCTATGTAATTGCCAGATTTATCTAATTGCCTCGAGTAAGCCTTAGCAGCGTAAAGTTGAGCGCGTTTTTCAAAGCCTTTATCGCGAGCGAGCTGGTTAGGTAAGGAAGCAGTATTACTACTACTCCCTCCCTTAGAAACGCAGCATGCAGGTTTCCCCACACTACGCTTGAGCCCCTTGTCTAAGTCCTTCTTATCTCGAACCGGCTTGTTTGTCATAAATCCTCGGAAAACACCATTCTCAGTGGTGACACTAACAGTAGAGAACCTTCTCTTGAAAAAGAGTTTGCTAACATTTTTGTTCGTTTCACTCTTTCATCAAAATACTTTTTCCATTTAAAGTCAAGAGGATTTGCATCCGCTCTGATTTTAACATGTCGTCTGATAGGGATATCGCTTAGTTTGAGTAAGCTCATAAACCTTGTTTCCTTTGATTTGTTTTTGCATACAGAAGTAGCAAAGACCCATTGGCGTTGACTCATTACTTTGAAGTAACGATTCTTTATCCAACGTAATCCTTTACGAGGATGTCTTTTCTTTGCCCATTTCCATAAACTATGCCAAATTTCATTATCGATCTTTCTAAACGCTTTTTTAGCACACACATGACGATAATAGTTTCCCCATCCCCTTAATAAAGGATTGAGTGATTTAACTACTACAGCTTGTGAACTGCCTATATTTGCTTTTATTAATGCACGCGCTTTTTTAAGAAACCTCTTAATACTTTCCTTCGAAGGAGTAATAATTAGTTTCTTGCTATATCTACGTACATTACAACCAAGAAAGTCGAACCCTTTTGTAATAAATGTAATCTTTGTCTTTTCTTCTGACAGAGCTAGACCTCTTTCACGAAGGAAGGATGATACTATGGGTTTAACCTCATTTTCCAGTACTTCACGCGTGTTTCCTGAGATAATAAAGTCATCCGCATATCTGATTAAATTTACTCCACTTCTGATTTTTCCTCTTCTTTTGCTACCTAGTTTACCAAAGCGATTTTCTAATAACTTTTCAAGACCGTCTAAAGTAAAATTAGCTAGTACTGGAGAGATTATCCCGCCAACAATGTTGCAAATTTTTCTTTTCTTCTCCACTATGTCCAGAAGAGTTTGGTAGCTCTTTTACACGAAATACCACATTTACGTCCTCAAGGTTAATTTCAATTCTCTTGACTAAAGTTCTGATAATATCACGTTTAGTTAGCCATTCTGCATTATCAAGGTTTGATCTAATATTGGAAGAAAAGTCTTCTAAATTGGTTACAACCAAAGCTAATTCCTGTTTTAATTTCTTTTGATCGAATATCCTTTTCTTCTCCTCTTCAATTGTTTTTAAGCTTTGTTTCATTGCTTTAATTCGTGGTTCAAATTCTTCTTGATTAATATATTCTTGAGCATAACTATCAATAAGTCTAGCAATACCACGTTTTAATTTATTTTCTTGTTTCTCTAGTAAATCGCTTTTTTGATCCCATGATGATTTTTTAAGCTCTGAAAGTCTACGTCTGTATTCTTCTAAAACCCTATTTGGATTTTTCAATAAATGCTTAACCTCTTCCCACACGGCTGTTTCTAATGCATCTGTACGAATATGTTTATTATCACAAATTTTATTACCACCAAAACGGTAAGAATCTCTACCTATACAACGATAATAAGCATAATGATCAATTTTTTCTCCTCGCTTATTTCTTACAGGACTTCCGTAATATGCATAACGACAACGCTTACATACGATTAAACCTTGTAGTAAATGTTTTGCTCCTCTTTCTCTTGTCCTTGCTATTTTTCTATTCTCAGCTAATTGTTCTTGAACTATATCAAATACATCTTCGTCCACTATATTTGGCACTTTAACATAAATCCAATTTGCTTTTTCAACAGAATAGGTAGAGTAATTATCTTTCGGTTGTTCACAAGAATGTTTCTGTGGTCTGATATGTTGTAACTTTACACCTACTTTTGTTTTACCAAAAGCCGCTTGTCCTTTGTAAGCAGGATTTTTTAACATACCCCAAATCACACTTCTATCCCAGCACTTTTTTCCTGTTCGTGTTATAATAGACATAGTGTTTAGCCGACGACACACTTCCCCAATACTTGTCCTTTCTCTTCCTACCCACAAAAATACTTTTCTAACAACATTAGCTTCTTCTTCGTTTATTTCAAATAAAGCTTGTCCTCCTCCCATATATTTATCTATATAACGATAACCATAAGGAGCTCCTCCCATTACGCTTACACAACCTTTATTAGCTGCGTAAATCTTTCCGCGACGACTTCGTTCCATAATTTTCGCTCGTTCATATTCTGCTATCATACCTTGCATTTGTAACAGTAACTGAGATTCTGGATTATCGTTAATCTCACAATTTAAGAAAACCGTTTCTGCTCCTGCTTTCTCAAATTCTTCAAGTAATACCATTTGATATGCATATTTCCTAGATAAGCGATCAGGTGAATGAATGTAAATCCTATCAATTTTACCTTCTGTTACTTTATCACGTAATTTTTCTAGATCAGGACGGACTAAATTAGATCCACTGTAGCCATTATCAATAAATTTATACTCACTTAATAAGTTGTACCCATCCGTACTAATTTGCTTCTCTAAAGCTGCAACTTGACTTGCTATTGTATTTTCTTGTGCTTGTTTCCCTGAAGAGACTCTTGCATATAAACTCACTGTTACCATTTGATCCTCCTTGAATCCCATTTTTATGTTTTAAATTTTTTTGGCTTACTTGCTTTGACACGGCTTTTTCATAAGCATCTAACAAATACTTTTCTGCCAACCGGTTAGTTTCATAGCTACAGCTAATCCGTATAGCTAATCTCTTATTTCCCATGAACCTTCCTTGAAATAATATGTTCATATCATTCATTGAAACTGATGGTTAATTGATTGTTGGCACTATAAATAAATGGCACTCTTGTTTTTGGACATAGAAGTTTTCGAGAAATGCTTTTCTCTAATTTTACGTTTTTTGCAACATTGTTGGCGGGATAATTATACCCCCTTGCGGGGTACCAGCAGTTGTGGGATATAAGGTTTTTGATTCTAGGAAACCAGCCTTTAACCATCTATGGAGGAAGTGTTAAATAAACTGTGTCAAACCGAGAAAAAAAATAATAAATTGATATAAAAAATGGAGGTTTGACATATGAGTCAAAAAATAGCAAACAGAACTGCCAGTTTGGTAGATTACAAAGAATTAGAAACAAATATCTTGTCGTCTATAAGAGAAGGTAGACCATTGACAGGAAGGGATGGTGCGTTAACACCATTGATAAAAAAACTGCTGGAAGCAAGTCTGGAAGGTGAAATAGAAAATCACTTATCTGCTGAAAGCGAAGAAAATAATCGAAGGAATGGGAGAAATTCAAAGACTTTACGTACAAGCGCAGGTTCATTTGAGCTTTTGACGCCAAGAGATAGGGAAGGAAGCTTCGAACCCCAAATAGTTAAAAAAAGGCAGACAAGCCTACATCCTGAACTTGAAGCAAAGGTCTTAAGCACATATGCCAGTGGTATGGGATACAGAGATATAGCATCGCATGTAGAGGAAATTTATGACCATAAAATATCTGCAGCAGAGATATCAAATATTACTGACAAATTATTACCTGTAATCAATGAATGGCGCAGTCGTCCGCTGCAATCAGTATATCCAATAGTATTCATGGATGGTATATTTTTTAAGGTCAAAGAGGACGGACATTGCGTAAGTAAATGCATGTACAACATATTAGGCATAGATCAGAATGGCAAGAAAGAAGTGCTAGGCTTTTACTTAGCTGAAAGCGAAGGAGCCAACTTCTGGTTAGGGGTATTAAACGACCTAAAAGAGAGAGGAGTAGAAGATATTCTAATTGCCTGTGTTGATGGTCTGAAAAGCTTTCCTGCAGCTATAAACAGCGTATTTCCTGAAGCAGAAGTACAATTGTGTATCGTGCATCAGATAAGAAATTCTCTGAAATACGTGTCTAGCAAAGATGCGAAGGTTTTCATGAATGACCTGAAGAAAGTATATCGTGCGTCAAGTAAAGAAATTGCTGAAAATTACTTACTTGAATTAGAAGAAAAATGGGGAGAAAAGTATCCATTAGTTGTGAAATCTTGGCAGAATAACTGGGAAAATTTATCTGGTTATTTTAAGTATTCTGGCCCGGTTAGGAGGCTGATTTATACTACTAATCCTATTGAGGGGCTACATCGACAAATCAGAAAATTTACCAAAACCAAGGGCTCATTTACCAGCATAAATGCCTTGTACAAACAGGTATATTGTGCTATAAAGAAGGCAGAGAAAAAGTGGACTATGCCCGTACATGATTGGGCATTAACTATATCTCAGCTCGATATTTTCTTTCCTAACAGACTGAAAATTGAGTTAAACTAAAAATGCGGTTTGACACAGTTTATTTAACACTCCCTTAATATTGTCAAAGCACCCTTTGATATCACCTTCTAGTATCCATTGTGGTCGATTGCGCCTTGCCAGTAATAAGTGACAAGCAACAATAGCATCCGCACAGGATCTTTTAGGTCTAAAGCCATAGGAGTGACGATCACTGATTGTTTCAGATACTGGCTCCAGTGCAAGCAGATATAATGCTTGCATGGCTCTATCTTTTATCGTGGGTATTCCAAGAGGTCTTCTTTTACCATTAGATTTACTGATGTAAATTCGTTTTAGCGGAGAAGGTTTATATCCTCTTTGTTTTAACAGCTTTATTCCTTGAAATTTGGCATTGCAAGTTGACCATATTTGACGATCTACACCTGCTGTGTTTTTTCCTTGGTTTTCCGTTACTCTTTTAACAGCTAAAGCTTTGCCGCTAAAGGAGCGTGTAAGAAGATGCTGTAAAGCCTTTACCTTACCCCATCTTCCTTGTTGAACAGCCTTAACAATACGTCTTTGTAGCCTCATAACAACTTTTTGGCATTTCTTCCATGGTAACTGGTTCCATGCTTCGGAATTGTTGGTAGGTGCACTTACAGTTTTATTTGTAATCATCTGCTTTCCTATCTTAAGTGGTTAACAAAGTTTTTTGTCACGAGGGACCAAATGGAAGTCTGCTCGTTTTCACGCGAATTAATGTTACAAATTCTATCCATTTCGTTACAAAATGGCATTCGCTTTCTCCATTTTCCTTTACCTGCACCTCCATCAGCGTTCCTTGCGGTTTGCTTGCCATGTAGGCAGAAATACAGGCTTACCCTGTTCCTCCAGTCATACAACAGTGGGTTAGGTGACTTCTCTATACCGGTGGAATTATTATTTGCGTACATCCAGAAATGAAAAAATGTAACCTATCCACATTACCTTTTGGTCAGAGCTTATCAGCATCTTTAGCTCTTTAATCGTTACGATACTTATGAAGCTTCACTTACGTTCACCATACCACTAGCCTAGCCCTCCAACCACATGATGCTTGTAGTTTATGCCCCTCTCACGATTGAGCATCTTCTTTATCAAGAGGAGGTTCATTGTCCGCATCGCTCGGCACCAACCAGTTGCCCGATTCGCACTGATGCGTAGACTCAGATGGCAAAACATCTGGTTTAATAAGTTTTAGAATCTTTTCAGTTTCTTTCTGAATGAATTCCTCTCCTTTTAAACAATATGACCGCAGACTTTCAGGTCGCACCATTTCGACGATCACTTGCACCCCATTTTCATCTCTGCAGAGAACATCAACAATACTTTGCTTTTTGGAGGCAATTTCAGCATCTTGAATAGTACTGAGGAACTCTATTTCTTTTATTTCGTCTTTGCCAGTAAAGCCTAAAATATCGTTTAAGAAATGAATAAGAATATCTTTATTTTTTTCAGTACCAAAGATACGCCGAAACGCTACATCATTTTTTGGGTCGAGAAATTTAGAAAAAGCCATAGGAAATTAACTTAAAAAGTATTAAAAATTATACACTATTCTGTAGAAATATTCAATCTTTTTGTTTCGAATGTATTGGCCTACGAACCCAAGCTTCATCTTGAATTGCAATTATATTAAAAAATTTACTAAATGGAGAAAAAGGCAAAAAAAGCCCCGAGTGGCGAGTTTTGACTCTATAATACTGTAAATTGGCGCTATAATAATTTACTGACGCTTAGTTCAAGCGCGATTTGGCTGAATGTAGAAAAAATGAAAAAGACATGCAGCCGCTATAATTTGATACAATCCGCCAAAAAATACCCTGAGTTTTTTACTGAATTTTGTCATTGAGCCTGCAGATCAAAAACAAGTTTTGAGTCAGAAATACCCTTAGTGTTATAATAATGAAATTGTTGGAATTTGTCAAGTAGTTTTTTTGTTTTATGGCATGTCAAAATTGGTTCGCTGTGCAGGAGTTCTGCTAAAGCGAAAGCATGAGGTCTCTTGACTCTGGAAATCTCATGTTTAGCTGCGAAAATAGGTACTTATTTAAAAAATATCCTGTGACTTTTAGCCCTAACTGAAATTCTCGATATGAATAGCTGTTTTGTAGGTTATTATTGTATACATCATGCAGCATTTGCGGAAAAGGCAGCAGTTTATCTGCATAATAATCTCCTGCTTGTTTTGACACTGCTCTGCCGGTTTTTGGAGAAATAAATTGTAAATCTTCCTGAGCACCTGTCACAGCGCATTTGGATAAATCTAGCTTAAATCCGAGCTGTGTAAGAAGCAAAAGCTCTAAGTTGAGATAATGGCCTTGCCAGGACTCATTGTTGTGCTTGATTACATCGATGAAGTATTGAAAATTATCGTACAGTACAGCATAAGGCTCACTTTCTGGAAGCACTTTCTCCAAAATAGAAGAAAAAGAAACAATAGTGATGCTTTTTAGCCTGTCCTGAAAGAAATGATGGGATGGAGATTCGATCAGTTCGCACTTAAAAAATCCCAGATTTTCAGGTAGTTTAGCACTCCATTCTGCATGTAATAGATTACTTATTTGAAACTTGTAGTTACTATCGTTTGTTATCCTGGTTAATCCCCTGCGCTTTCCGTGATTTTTTGTAAACAGAGAAAGAACTAAGTTTTTATCACCGTACTTTTTAATGGCTATAACGATGCCTTCATCTTTCCATCTCATTTGGAGTGTATTGACCGTATAATATTATATAGTAGTAAAATCAGTACAGCAAATTCTAAGCTCAAGAATCAGAGGTGCTTAAATTATGAAACTAAGGCCTTTTCATGCTGCCATCGAGCAAATACCATTATTGGGCAGCGATCGTAGAGGTTGAGCTAAAATTATTAGAATAGTAACGTTTATTTTTATATTGACTATTGAGGTTTATTATTTTATAACTGGGGCTTAAGTTATTTTATGAGCTTGGTTTTTAATATATGCCTACGATAAATCAGTTAGTACGCAAGGGTAGATTGAAATTATCATGTAAGAAAAAGGTACCAGCCTTGGGAAAAAACAACCCTCAGAGGAGAGGTGTTTGCACTAAGGTGTATACTACAACTCCTAGGAAACCTAACTCAGCATTACGTAAGGTAGCTAGAGTAAGGGTTAGTGGATATGGTGAAGTGACAGCTTATATACCTGGTGAGGGCCATAATTTACAAGAGCACTCTGTTGTTTTAATACGTGGTGGGAGAGTTAAAGATTTACCAGGTGTGCGTTATCACATAATAAGAGGTGCTCTTGATTTGCGTGGTGTACAAAATCGGAAGAAAGCTCGTTCAAAATATGGTGTAAAGAAGTCTGGTTAAAGTTTATGGCTCGTCGTAATAAAGCAAGAAAGAGAGAGATAGTTCCTGATTCACGTTACAGTAGTGTTTTGTTGATGCGTTTCATTAATGTAATTATGAAATGTGGTAAAAAATCCATTGCAGAAAAAATTGTATATGGTGCTTTATCTTCAGCTGAAAAGAAAATAAACGAAAGCGGGATATCAATTTTTGAAACAGCGGTAGAAAATGTTACACCTTCTGTAGAAGTACGTTCTCGTCGTATTGGCGGTGCAACTTATCAAGTACCTTGTGAAGTTAGGAAAGATAGAGCAATTTCTTTAGCATTAAGGTGGATTGCTAAAGCTGCTTCTGTTGCTAGAAAGAAGAGTGGCAAAACTTCTGCTGATTGTCTGCAATCTGAAATAATAGATGCTTATAATAAGCGCGGTGGTGCGTTTAAGATGTATGAGGAAAAATATAAAATGGCTGAAGCTAATAAGGCCTTTTCTCATCTTCGTTTTTGATGTTGGCTAATTAATGGTAATATGGAAATTAATATATCTAAATACAGGAATATAGGTATAATGGCTCATATAGATGCTGGTAAGACTACTACAACGGAGCGTATTTTATTTTATACCGGTAAACAAAATAGAATTGGTGAAGTGCATGATGGTGCAGCTTCTATGGATTGGATGGAACAGGAGAAAGAGCGTGGTATTACAATCACATCTGCTGCAACAACCTGTTTTTGGAATAATCATAGAATCAATATAATAGATACTCCCGGACATGTTGACTTTACTATTGAAGTTGAAAGATCTTTACGAGTTTTAGATGGTGCAGTTGCTGTATTTGATGGGGTTGCAGGAGTTGAGCCTCAATCTGAGACTGTTTGGCGTCAAGCTGATAAGTATAATGTCCCTCGTATCTGTTTTGTCAACAAAATGGATAGAATAGGAGCCAATTTTTATCGATGTGTTGATATGATTAAGAGTAAGCTTGGAGCAGTGCCTCTAGTCATTCAGCTACCGATAGGGAGTGAGAAGGATTTTAAGGGCATAGTAGATCTTATTTCTATGAAGGCTATTATATGGGAAGAAGAGACGTTAGGTGCTAAATTTTTCTATGAAGATATTCCTTCTGATTTGCTTGATAAAGCTCAAGAGTATCGAAATCTTTTATTAGATACCGCTGCTGGGATGGATGATGAAGCAATGAACACTTATTTTGAATCTAATGACCTGCCAGTAGATTTGCTGAAGAAGTGTGTGAGGAGCGGAGCTATTAAAGGAGCGTTTGTTCCTGTATTATGTGGATCAGCTTTTAAAAATAAAGGAGTACAGCCGCTTTTAGACAGTATAGTTGATTTTCTACCTTCCCCTATTGATGTTGATGAAATTGTTGGAACTAGTCCTAAAGATTCAGAAAAGAAAATTGCGATTAAACCTTCAGAGCAAGAAAAATTTGTTGCTCTTGCATTTAAAGTGATGACAGATAAATTTGTGGGTAGCTTGACGTTTATTCGTATTTATTCCGGTAAGTTGAAGTCTAAATCTACTGTGTTGAATGCGGTAAAAAATGAGACTGAAGGAATTGGTAGAATGTTGCTTATGCATGCGAACAACAGGGAAGATATAAACGAAGCTAAAGTTGGGGATATAGTTGCCTTAGTTGGGTTGAAAAAAACAATTACTGGTGATACTTTATGTTCGCATGATTTTCCTATATTATTAGAGCGTATGGAATTTCCTGAACCTGTTATTGAAATTGCTGTGGAGCCTAAGACTACTTCAGATCAGGAAAAATTAGGTATTGCTTTAAATAGATTAGTTGCAGAAGATCCTTCTTTAAGAATGTCGGTAAATGCAGAAAGTGGTCAAACTATACTAAAAGGCATGGGTGAATTGCATCTTGAAATTATTACAGATAGAGTAAAGCGTGAGTTTAACGTTGATGTTAATATTGGTGCGCCTCAGGTTGCATATCGTGAAACTATTACTAAATCTGTTGAAATCGATTACACTCACAAAAAACAATCAGGTGGTGCTGGTCAATTTGCTAGAGTAAAGATCTTATTTGAACCTCTTGAGCCTGGTTCTGGGTTTCAATTTGAAAGTAAAATCGTGGGTGGTGCAATTCCAAAAGAATACATTCCTGGTGTGCAAAATGGTTTGGAGTTGATAAAAGAGGGAGGAATGATCTCTGGCTTCCCAGTTATTGATTTTAAGGCTACTCTTATTGATGGTGCCTTTCATGAAGTTGATTCAAGTCCTTTAGCTTTTGAGCTAGCTGCCAAAGGTGCTTTTAAGGAAATGGCAAATAAAGCTGGTCCAAAGATGTTAGAACCTATAATGAAGGTTGAAATTATTACACCTGAAGAGTATATGGGTGATATTATGGGTGATGTAAATAGTAGAAGAGGACAAGTTTCAAGTATGGAAACGCATAATAATAGTGCTATAATTCTTGCTTTAGTACCTCTTGCAAGTATGTTTGGTTATATAAATGTTTTGCGTTCTATATCTCAAGGAAGGGCTCAATATAGTATGCATTTTTCTTGTTATGAACAAGTGCCACAGTATGTGGTTGATGAGTTAAGGTATAATTAAGGGTAACGATTATGACAACAGCAGTAGAAGCTACAACAA
Organism: Melophagus ovinus; assembly: GCA_023089585.1. Lineage (NCBI taxonomy): Eukaryota > Metazoa > Arthropoda > Insecta > Diptera > Hippoboscidae > Melophagus > Melophagus ovinus. The sequence continues at coordinate 58,713 of JAKKIB010000258.1, forward strand.
AAGTAGTAGAAGCATTTGGCAAGCCGCATATGAATGTGGGGACAATAGGGCATGTGGATCATGGGAAGACGACATTGACAGCGGCAATAACGAAGTATTATGGGAATTTTGTAGCATACGATCAAATAGATAAAGCACCAGAAGAGAGGAAAAGAGGAATAACGATCGCAACAGCACACGTTGAATATCAGACAGAAAAGAGGCATTATGCACACGTTGATTGTCCTGGGCATGCTGATTATGTAAAAAATATGATAGTGGGTGCAGCACAGATGGATGCGGCAATATTGGTAGTGTCAGGGGTTGATGGTCCAATGCCACAAACAAGGGAACACATATTATTGGCAAAGCAAGTTGGTGTTAAGCATATTGTGGTATACATAAATAAAGCTGATGTTGCTGATCACGATATGATTGGTTTGGTGGAGATGGAAGTCAGAGAATTGTTAACAAAGTATGGCTTTCCTGGAGATGAAATACCAGTTATTGTGGGTTCAGCATTAAAAGTGCTGGAGGGGGATGAAGATAGTGAACATGGAAAGAAATCAATGGATAAACTGATGAAGGCGTTGGATGAGTATGTACCGGATCAGCCAAGGCCTGTGGATTTACCATTTTTAATGCCAATAGAAGATGTATTTTCGATATCGGGGCGTGGAACAGTAGTAACAGGAAGAATAGAAAAAGGAGAAATAAAGATGGGGGAAGAGATAGAAGTAATAGGGTTAAAAGCGACGCAGAAGACGATATGTACAGGTGTTGAGATGTTTAAGAAGTTACTGGACAAAGGGTGTGCAGGACTCAACGTGGGGATACTGTTGAGGGGGACAAAGAGAGAAGAAGTGGAGAGAGGGCAGGTATTAGCAAAGCCAGGGACAATAACGCCACACAAGAGGTTTAAGGCGGAGGTATATATACTGAAGAAAGAAGAAGGAGGAAGGCATACGCCATTTTTTGCGAATTATCAGCCACAATTTTATATAAGGACGACAGATGTAACGGGGAGTATAAAATTGCTGGAAGGGAAAGAGATGGTAATGCCGGGGGATAATGTAAGTATAGAAGTGGAGTTGCAAGCATCAATAGCGATGGATAAGGGATTGCGTTTTGCAATAAGAGAGGGTGGTAGAACTGTTGGTTCTGGTGTTGTTTCTGAAATTTTGGAGTAGACGTGGTGGCTGAAATAGAGCAAGTTGCATATATCATAAGCAAAGCTTTTGATTGTTCAAAATTAGAGAAATACGTTAGAGAGTTTGTTCGTGGATTTAAGGACAAGTTTAAACATTCTGATGCAAAGTTATCAGGTCCGGTTGCATTACCAAGAGATAATTTTAAATTCGATGTTGGTAGGTCTCCTCATGTTGATAAAAAATCTCATGAACAATTTGAAAAGAGAACTTCTGAGCGTTTGATTGTTCTATATGGCCTCACTCCTGCTATGATGCAGATGCTTGGAGATTCATCGTTTTTTCCTCCCCCTCCTCCTGGTGTAGAAATTTATTTAAAGATTAAAAAAGTCTTTAGGAAAGGAAAATGAAAAGAATGAATTTGTTAAAAAGAATTGGTTTATTGATGACAAATGTCGGTCATACTGCTATATACTCTGATAGTGGTCGCATGGTTGTAACTTTATTGCATCTTAGTGAAACTTGTATTGTTGATGTGAAAGAGCAAGATAAGTGTGGTTATAATTCGGTTATTTTAGGTACTGGAGATTTTAAAAATATTGCAAGGCCTCAGTTAGAATACTTAAAGAAGAGAGGAATAAATGGTAGATATAGACTATATGAAAGTAGGTTGAGTGATCTTTCAGGAATAGAGTGTGGTAAAAGAGTGGGAGTTAACCATTTTGTGGTTGGTCAATATCTTGATATTACAGGTTATTCTATAGGTAAGGGGTTTGCTGGTGTAATGAAGCGATATAATTTCAGTGGGCTTAGGGCATCTCACGGTGTTTCTATTGCTCATAGGTCGCAAGGTTCTACTGGTCAATGTCAGGATCCTGGTAGAGTATTTAAAGGAAAGAAAATGGCTGGTCATTTAGGTAGCAGCAGGGTAACTGTACATAACATGAAAATATTATCTATCGATTATGAAAATAGTATAATTGCTGTAAAAGGTAATAACGTTCCTGGGTTTAGAAATTCTTATGTTTTTGTGAGAGATGCAGTTAAAAAGCCTTTACATAAAGATGTTCCTTTTCCGGTAGGTCTACTGTTAGACGCAGATGATGATAATGCTAGTGGTTTGGTAAATTAGTTATGGAATGTAAATTAGTTAATCTATCTAATGATAATGTAGGTATCGCTCAGCTTAATTCTGCGATATTTTCCGTTAGGCAAAAATTGGGTATTTTGCATGATATAGTTAGATGGCAATTAGCAAAGAAGAGAGCTGGTACTCATAAAGTAAAAGGCATCAGTGATGTTTCTGGTACAACAGCTAAGCCTTATAGTCAAAAACGCACTGGTAGAGCAAGACAAGGAAGCTTGCGTTCTCCTCAGTTTAGGGGTGGTGGAGTTATTTTTGGTCCTGTTGTTAGGAATCATGCCTATTCTCTTAACAAAAAAGTACGCAAATTTGGTTTAAAAGTTGCTTTATCTCTAAAATATTTTAATAATCAATTAATTATTCTTGATAATTTGAATGTTGATGTAAAGAAAACATCTGAAATGTGTAAGTATATTAAAAATTTTAAATTTTCTTCCTTTCTGATAGTTGGTGATTATGGAGATGGATTGCTACGTGCTACTAAAAACCTGCACCATGTAAACTTGATCAAGCCTATCGGGTTGAATGTTTTTGATATATTAAATCACGAATGCATAATGTTGACAAGTGATGCTTTAAAACATCTTGAAGGTAGATTATTATGATTAAATACAATGATATAATAAAATGTCCTATAATTACGGAAAAAGCCTCTTTTTTAAGGGAGAAATTTAATAAATATTCTTTGTATGTTTTCGTAAATGCAAATAAGCATAAAATAAAGTTGGCAATAGAGTCTCTGTTTAGTGTTAAAGTTTCCTCTATAAATATTGTTAGAGTTAAATCTAAACGTAGGCGCTTTAGAGGCGTGGTTGGCTATGAAAAACAAAAAAAGAAAGTTTATTTTTCTTTGATGGATGATCAAAAGTTAGATATAATGAGTGTTTAATATGGGTATAAAATTTCTCAATCCTGTTACTCCGTCCTCTCGTGGAACTGTGTTAGTAAGTAAAATTGGTTTATCAAAAGATAAGCCAGAAAAGCTTCTTACATTTGGTAAAAAGTCCAGTGGTGGAAGAAATAATTACGGTAGAATTACAACTCGTCATAAAGGTGGTGGTCACAAAAAGAAGTACAGAATTATAGATTTCAAACGTGATAGAAATGATCAAGGTATAGTTGAGAAAATAGAATATGATCCAAATAGAAGTGGTTTTTTAGCGTTAATATCATATAAAAGCGATAATACTAAATCTTATATACTAGCTCCACAAAACGTAAAGCCTGGTGATGTTGTAATGTCAGGAGATGATGCTGATATATTGCCAGGCAATTGTTTACCATTGAAGTGTATACCTGTTGGTTCTTTTGTTCATGGTATTGAGCTAAAGCCAGGTAATGGTGCTGTAATTGCTCGAGCTGCTGGTTGTTATGCACAAATTGTTGGTCGTGATGGCAACTATGTTTTATTACGGTTGAGGTCTGGTCAAGTTAGGTTGATTTTGTCTTCTTGTAAAGCTACTATTGGTGTAATGTCTAATCCTGATCGTAAAAATAGAAAGTTAGGTAAAGCCGGAAGAAGTAGGTGGTTAGGGGTTAGGCCTGCCGTTCGCGGAGTTGCTATGAATCCAGTGGATCACCCTCATGGAGGTGGAGAAGGAAAGACTTCTGGTGGGCGTCACCCTGTTACTCCTTGGGGTGTTGCAACAAAGGGCAAGAAAACTCGAAAGAGAAACAAATTTAGTGATAAGTATATAAAACAATTGAAAGGTTAGTTTATGAGTAGATCTGCATGGAAACCACCTTTTTGTCACCCATCTGTGCTAAAGTTAGTGAATAGAGCTTTAAAGGAGGGTTCTATTAATAAGGTGATAAAGATTCATTCTAGAGCTTCTGTAATTCTCCCTAATTGTTTAGGTTTAAAATTTGCTGTTTATAATGGTAAAGATTACATTCCTGTTAATGTTAATGATCAGAATATGATAGGTCATAAATTTGGTGAATTTTCACCTACTCGTAAATTTACTGGGCATAGTGGTGATAAAAAGGCAGCAAGAAGGTAAGTTAGTATGAAAAACAAGTACACAGTAATTAAAGCTAGTTCTAGGGTTTTAAAATCCACCCCTCGTAAATTAAACTTGGTTGCCAATTTAGTACGCAATAAAAAAGTTTCTTTTGCTACTGTGCAATTGAGGTTTTGTGAAAAGAAGGCCGCTGGCCTTATAGGGAAAGTGTTAAATTCTGCGATTGCTAATGCTCAATATAATTATGGATTAGATATTGATAATCTATATATAAAGGAAGTTTTAGTAGGTAAGTCTTTTACTTTACGTAGGGTGTCCCCAAAAGCTATGGGTAGAGCCAATAGAATTAGCAAGCATTACAGCAACATAACTATAAAGTTAGAGGAAATTGTATGATTTGTAAGAGTATAAAATTAGTGAGGAAAGTGTAAAATATGGGGCAGAAGGTTAATCCTATAGGATTTAGGTTAAAAATAAATACTAATACCTGGGATTCTATTTGGTATGCTAATAAAGATTACAAAGAAAAATTGCATCAGGATTTATCTATTCGCAGTTACATAAATGAGTCTTTTAAGCACGCTGGTCTTTCCAAAATAATTATAGAGCGCAAAGTTGATTTAGTGTCTGTAACAATACATTCTTCTAGGCCTGGAGTGATAATAGGTAAGAAGGGCTTGGATATTGAAAAGGTAAAACAAAAGATAGCTGAGAAAGTAAAAAATAATGTGGAAGTGAATGTAGTAGGAATAAAAAGGCCTGAAGTAGATGCGGCTTTAATATCAAACAGCATAGCACAGCAATTAGAGAAACGTGTTTCATTTAGAAGAGCTATGAAAAAAGCTATTCAAAGTTGTTTGAGAATGGGAGGTGGAGGTATCAAGGTAAGCTGTTCTGGGCGTCTTGGTGGAGCTGAGATAGCTCGTACTGAATGGTATAAAGAAGGTCGTTTGCCTTTACACACTTTACGTGCTAATATAGATTATGCTTTTTGTGAAGCAAAGACTATATATGGTATCATAGGAGTTAAGGTTTGGGTTTATGTTGTTAATTAAGGCGTATTGAAATGTTTGTTCCCAAAAAGAGTAAGTATAGAAAGGTGTTTAAAGGGAGAATTAAGGGTAATACAAAAGGTGGTAGCGCACTATCTTTTGGTGATTATGGTTTAAAAGCTATAGAAGCAGGTAGAATTCAGTCTAAGCATATTGAGACTGTGAGGCGTGTGATATCCAGAACGTTGAAACGTTCTGGTAAAGTATGGATAAGAATTTTTCCTGATACTCCTGTTAGTAAAAAGCCAGCAGACGTACGGATGGGTAAAGGAAAAGGTAGTGTTGAATTTTGGGTATTTAAAGCTAAGCCTGGTAGGGTGTTGTTTGAGATTAGTAGTGATGTTCCCATGCATTTAGCAAGATTAGCGCTTGAAAAAGCAATTGCCAAGCTTCCTGTAAAATGTAAATTTATATCTAATCATAGTTGAACGGAGTTACGATGGATATAGCTGACATTAGATCAAAATCCTCGCAAGAGTTGCATGAAATTCTTGTAAATTTGAGGAAAGAATTTGTTAATTTAGTTTTTCAGAAGAAATTAGGACAGTGTAGTAATATTTCGCGTTTTGGCTTGATAAGAAAGAGCATAGCTCGTGTTTTAACTATATTAAATGAAAGAAGGATAGAGGAAGAGAATGCCTAAGAAGATTTTTTGTGGTATTGTAACTAAAGCTGAGTGCGATAAAACTGTAAAGGTCTCAGTACTGCAGGTATATAAGGATAAACTTTATAAGAAAGTTATAAAAAAATATAAAAAGTATACAGCACATGATGAGAATAATAGCTGCAAAGAAGGAGATAGGGTTTTTATACAAGAACACAAGCCTATTTCTACTACTAAAAAATGGATTGTTGTGCGAGTTGAGTAAGGTGCTTATATGATTCAAAAAAATACATTGTTAGAAGTAGCTGATAATTCTGGTGCACGTGAAGTGCTTTGTATTGGCCTGTTGGGCGGAAGGAAGTCTGCATCTATAGGTGATACAATTATTGTGTCTACTAAATCTATCAACCCGAAAGGGAAGGTCGAAAAGGGAAAAGTATATAGAGCAGTTGTTGTTAGAGTGAGAAATCGTATTAGAAAATCTGATAACTCTGTAATTTGTTTTTCTAGCAATGCTGTAGTTTTAGTTAATAATCAAGGTGAGCCGCTTGGCACTCGAGTGTTTGGCCCGGTGAAGAAATTACCGTCTGGTTCTTTTATGAAAATAATGTCATTAGCTGTTGAGGTTTTATAATGAGTGCAAACATAAGAAGTGGTGATGACGTTATAGTTTTAACTGGCAGGGATAGAGGAAAAGTTGGTAAAGTAATCAAAATTATCACACGTGATGCTAAAAAAAAGGCTGTTGTTTCTGGAGTGAATGTACATAAGAAACATACTAAACCGAAAGCTGGTAGTAGTGGCGGTATACTAAATAAAGAGTTAGCTATTGATATATCTAACATCGCAATATTAGACCCTAAGTATAAAGCTCCAACTAGAGTAGGGTTTAAGATTATAGATGGTAAAAAAGTGCGTTTTGCAAAAGTTTCTGGGGAAGTAATAGACTAGGTTGATATGTTTAAAGAATTGTACAGAGATAGTATAGTAAAATCCTTGAAGGACAAGTTTAACTACAGCAACATGATGCAAGTACCTAAGCTCGTCAAGGTATGTATTAATATGGGTGTTGGAGATGCTGCTACGGACAGTAAAGCAATAAATGAGCCGCTTGATGATCTATATTTAATTGCAGGGCAAAAGCCCGTATCGACGTTTGCAAAAAAATCTATTTCTGGTTTTAAGATAAGAAAAGGCGCTACAGTAGGTTGTAAAGTAACTTTGCGTAGAGATAAAATGTATGAATTTTTAGAAAGATTGATATATGTTGCTTTACCGAGAGAAAAAGATTTTAGAGGATTTAGTGTAAAGCAATTTGACGGTAATGGTAATTTTTCCTTTGGTATAAAGGAGCATATCTCATTTTTAGAAATAGATTACGATAAGATAAGTAGGATTAGAGGTATGGATATCAATATTATAACAAGTACGACTAGTGATAAAGAAGCAAAAGAGTTATTGCTAGCTTTTAGGTTTCCCTTTTTTGATTAATTAAGAGAAGAGGTATATGGCAAAAAAATCTATGATACAAAGAAATCTTCGTAAGATAAAATTGCACGATCAATATGAAGAGAAAAGAAAAAAGTTGAAATCTATAATAAATAATAAGAATATACCTATAAGTGAGAGGTTTGCAGCTCAAAATAAGCTGATTAAAGAGTTGCCTAGAGATTCTTCTCAAATCAGGATTAGAAATAGGTGTGCTTTAACAGGAAGGCCAAGAGGGGTATATAGAAAATTTGGTTTATGTAGGATTGTTTTGCGTGATTTATGTTCTTTTGGAAAGATTCCAGGGGTTACGAAGTCTAGTTGGTAATATAATATAGGAGTATATTGTGGCGTTATCTGATAGTATTGGTGATTTTTTGACGAGGATACGTAATGCTCAATTGGCAATGCACAGAACAACAAGAGTTCTGTTTTCTAAGGTGAATTTTTCTATACTGAAAATCTTAAAGGATGAAGGATATATCCTTGATTACCAGAAAGAAGTTGTAGGCAATGTGCCATCTTTTATCGTAAAATTGAAGTATTATGAGAAGTCACCTGTAATTAGTGATATAGTCAGAGTATCAAAACCTGGTTGTCGTCGTTATTCTAAATGCAGGGACATTGCTAAGGTATATAATGGACTTGGTATTTTTATTATATCTACGTCTAAAGGAGTGATGACTGATTACAATGCACATAAATTGAAAGTTGGTGGAGAAGTTTTGTGTCGTGTGTTTTAAGTAATAGGAGGAATTTATGTCTCGTATAGGTGCTGCACCTATCAATATTCCTGCTGGTGTTTCAGTTGAGTATAATGATGGTAAAATGTTGATAAAAAGTGCCAAGGTAGAAAAAGAACTTAGGCTATGCAGTGATGTTGTATGCCATGTTGTTGATAATCAGTTGCTGCTTTCTGTTGATCAAAGCAAAGATAATTATAATGAGGTAAAGCCTATATGGGGTACTTATAGGAGTAATATTAACAATATTATTAACGGCATGGTTAATGGTTTCTCTGTTGATCTTGAAATTAATGGTGTTGGATATAAAGCGGAGTGTGATGGTAAATATTTGACTTTATATCTTGGCTATAGTCATAATGTGAAGTATAAAGTGCCTAAAGATGTTGAGATTAAGTGTGTAAAACCAACTCACTTAGTAGTGAGTAGTATAGATAAGCAAAAAGTCTATGTGGTAGCATCCGATATATGCAAAATTAGAAAATACGACCCTTATAAAGGTAAGGGTGTTGTAATAAAAGATAAATTTATGTTGCGTAAAGTTGTAAGTAAAAAGAAGTAATTAAGATGAGAAGGTTATATAATTTTTTAAGTAATTCTGAAAAAAGGAAATTACGTAATAGAAAGAAGCTCAATGACGGTGCTAAGCGTTTACGTATATCCATATTCAAGTCCAATAGGCATTTTTACGCTCAGTTAATCAATGACGAAAAAGGAGTGACTCTCACCTCTGCTTCTACTTTGGATGCTAAAATTAGGAGTGTATGTAAAGGTAGGGTCAATGCTGAAACTGTAAAACAGGTTTCTTCTTTGATGGTTGAACGTCTATCTGATATGAAATTAGGGCAAGAGTTAGTGTTTGACCGTGGAGCATATAAGTATACAGGGTTGGTTTCTCAATTTGCTGAGGCTTTAAGAAGTTCTGGATTTAAGTTTTAGAAGGTTTTGAATATGGCTGTAAAAAATTTACAAAATAACAACGATTTATCAGAGCTTTTAGTTTCAGTACGAAGAGTGACAACGGTTACCAAAGGTGGTAGAAGATTTTCATTTTCAATTTTGGTTGTTGTTGGAGACGAGAAGGGTAGGGTAGGATGCGGAATGGGCAAACATGCAGAGGTTGCTGAAGCAAGGATAAAAGCTGTAAATGCTGCGAAAAAATCGATGATTAGAGTGTACTTGCGTGAAGGTAGAACTTTACACCATGATATTAAAGCTAAATTTTGCTCTGGTGAAATAGTTTTAAGAGCAGCTAGAGCTGGAACAGGTATTATTGCTGGTGGAGCGATTAGGTCAGTTTTTGAAGTGCTAGGCATAAAAGATGTAGTAGCTAAGTCTACAAGATCAAACAATCCTCATAACGTTATATGTGCAGTGTTTAGAGCTTTTGATAATATGTTATCTCCTCGTCAAGTGGCAAGCAAAAGAGGCAAAAAGATTAGCGAGATAGTTGGAAATAGGTAAAGTATGAATAGTGCTATAAAATTAAACTCTATATTTACTAAATTATCGAAAAAAAAGAAGCCTAAGTTGCTAGGTAGAGGTATTGGTTGTAGTAAAGGCAAAACATCTGGTAGGGGACATAAAGGACAAAAGGCTAGAAGTGGTGTTTCCATAAATGGATTTGAAGGTGGACAACAGTCTATATATACTCGTTTACCTAAAAGAGGTTTTAACCCTATACGTAGGAATATATGCTTCATAATTAATGTTGGTGATGTGCAGCACTTAATAGAAACTAAGAAAATAGTGAAAGATTCCGTTATAGACAAAGAGGTGCTGTGTAAGCTAGGTTTCATAAAGTCTGTCAAGGATAAAATCAAGCTTCTTAATAAAGGTAAGCTGACTGAGAGGTGTGTATTTCACGTTGATTGTGCGTCAGAAGCTGCAAAAAAATCTGTAGCTTCAGTTGGTGGTAGCGTGGAAATACTGTCATAAATGATGAGCAGCAAATCCGCATTTAATAGTTTGGATCCTGCGTTATTATATAAAGGCGATTTATTGAAACGTATGTTTTTTACGCTAATCGCTTTAATTTGTTATCGTCTAGGTACTTATGTGCCTATTCCTGGAATTAACCTTGATATAATTAATGATATATTCCCTAAGGAAGGTTCTGGTGTTTTTGGAGTATTTAATTTATTTTCTGGTGGTGCATTAGCTAGGATGACAATCTTAGCACTAAGTGTTATGCCATACATAGTTGCATCTATAGTTATGCAGTTATTATCTTCTGCCGTTAAAGGAATTAATGAAGTTAAAAATGATGGGGAATCAGGACGTCGAAAGATGAATTCCTACATACGGTATATGACTATAGTGTTTTGTGTATTTCAATCAATTACTATTTTAATTGGATTAGAAAGAATGAATAGGGAAGGGGCATTAATTGTAATTGAACCTGGTCTTATGTTTCGTACAGTAGGTGTTTTCAGCCTTTTAGGTGGAACTATGTTTCTAATATGGCTTGGTGAGCAAATCAGTGCTAATAGTATAGGTAATGGTATCTCATTAATTATTTTTACTGGCATAATATCAGAGCTACATAGTGCTTTTTCATCTCTGTTAACATTGAATAAAAACGGTAGCATATCGTTATTTATTATCCTTTTTATTTTGGCGGTGTTTTTTTTGCTATTGCTTTTGGTTATTTTTGTAGAGTCTTCTTATAGAAAAGTTGTTGTTCAGTATCCTAAAAAGCAGTTTAAAAAATTACATAGTGACGATTTTACTTATATCCCATTAAAGATTAATTTATCTGGCGTAATACCAACTATTTTTGCTAACGCAATTTTACTTACACCTATTTCAATTGCAAATTTCTATAAGGGATATGCTTTTTCTGACTTTATTTTGAACTATTTTATGGCAAATAAAGTAGTTTATATTGTAGCTTACTTAGCGTTTATAATATTTTTTAACTTTTTCTACACCAATTTTATATTCAACTCAGAAGAAAATGCCGATTTTCTTAAAAAAAATGGTGGCTTTATACCTGGTAGAAGGCCTGGAAAACATACTTCTGATTACCTTCAAGATATAGTTTTTAAGTTGACGTTCATTGGCTCTGCATATTTGGTGATTATATGTGCTGTACCTGAAGTCATAAGATATTATTATGATATACCATTTATTTTTGGTGGAACGAGCTTATTGATTATAGTTAACGTTGTTACTGATACTATTATGCAAATACAGTCCTATATCTTTTCGAATAGATATGATAGCTGGATAAAAAAATATGAATCTAAAGCGAGAAAATTAAGATGATTATTACAATTTTTGGTCCTCCTGGCTCCGGTAAAGGCACTCAATCGAGCCTGCTAATAGCAAAGTATAACTTAAAGTTAATTTCAGTAGGGGATTTATTGAGAAATATTATATCTAGCAACAGCGAGTTAGGTAAAAAAATAAAGGATACCGTAGAATCAGGTAATTTGATTCAAGATAAAGTTATATGTGAGTTATTACGTGACCAGCTTGCACTGATAGATGATAATTTTTTGTTGGATGGTTTTCCGAGAAATTTAAATCAAGCTCATTTCTTAACTCAAGCTTTGCTGGAGAGATATAATAGAGATGTGGATATTGTTATTGAGTTACAGCTTAATGATAAGATTGCGGTCGATAGGTTAAAGAGTCGCCTTGTGTGTTTAGACTGCAAAAGTGTATACAATGCATCTTTTCTTAAGAATGATGACGGTTTTGCTTGTATGAAATGTAAAAGTACAAGGCTAGAAAGGAGAATTGATGATTCTAACTTATCTGCAATTAATAGAAGAATAAGCGAATATCACATCCAAATAAAGAGTTTACGTAAATATTATAAAGACAAATTGTTAACGATCAATGCTAACCTTAATGTTGATCAGGTAAGACAAGAGATAGAAAGCAAAATTTCTTGCAATTTAGTTTGACTCTGGATTGTTTTATGGTATAAATTAAGAGTTATTATTAATAAAGTATCGGAGTACCAGTGGCACGTATTGCGGGTGTAAATGTTCCAGTAAAGAAATGTGTTCCTTTTGCATTAACTTATATATATGGTGTAGGTATTGCTACTGCAAACAAAATTTGTCATGCTTGTGAAATTGATAAGAGCAAACGTGTTTCGGAATTACAAGATAAAGACGTAGAAAAGATCAGCAGTTTCATTAGGCAGAATTATTCTATAGAAGGTGAGCTTAGAAAAGAAGTGGCTATGAATATAAAGTTTTTAGTGGAAATGGGATGCTATAGAGGAGTGAGACACAGGAAAGGTTTACCTGTAAGAGGACAAAGGACTCATACCAATGCTAAAACTCGTAAAGGTAGATCTCGCTTGCCTATTGCTGGAAAAAAATAAGATTTGTTATTATTGTAAATTTTAATGAAAAAGGTCAGAACAGTTGGTAAAAGTGCAAAAAAGTTTGTTACTGGAGTTGTCCATATTCGTGCAACTTTTAATAATACCTTTATAAATGTAACTGACGTTCAGGGTAACACTCTATACCAAACGTCTGTAGGTGCACATGGTTTCTCAGGTTCGAGGAAATCTACACCTTATGCTGCAGGTAAAGCTTCGGAATCTGCTGCAAAGATTGCAGTAGAAAGGTTTGGTATGAAAGTTGTTTCTGTGATAATCCGTGGCCCCGGTTTTGGGGCTGAAGCTGCAGTTAAAGCACTTCAGGGATGCGGGTTAACAGTAACCTCAATTGCGGATAAGACTGCAATTCCTCATAATGGGTGCAGATTAAGAAAAAAAAGAAGAGTATAGAATATTTGAAAAGGTTATTTTATGTATTATAACGATAGTGTTTCTGTTTTTGGCAACTTAGATAAATTGACTAGACCTAATTCAATAAAGGTAGTGCCGGGTGATTCAAGTGAAAAAGGCGATATAGTACTGGAACCATTGGAGAGTGGTTTTGCTTTAACACTTGGTAATGCATTAAGGCGTGTGATGCTGTCTTCTCTTGTAGGTAGTGCTGTCTATGGAATAAAAATCGAGGGCATAACTCATGAGTTTACTTCAATTCAAGGAGTAAGAGAAGATGTAACTGATATAATATTAAATATGAGTATGTTGAGGTGTAAGTTGAATGGCACTTCCAATAAATGCTTAAGTTTAAGTGCTAAAGGACCTTGTCAGGTATCGGCTGGGGTGATAGAGACTGATGATCAGTGTTCTATTGTTAATAAAGACCTACTGATATGTACACTTGGGCAGAATGTAGAGCTCAACATGACTATATATGTGGCTAGTGGAAAAGGCTACCTTCCTGTTGCTAAATATAAGGAAAACGAATTTTTGAAATTAATGAATGAGCAAGATCTAATTGGGTTCATTCCGGTTAATGCTTTATATAGTCCTGTCAATAGAGTTTCATATAAGGTGGAGAATAGTCGTGTTGGTCAAGTTACTGATAAGGATAAGTTGATATTATCAGTTGAGACTGATGGTACAATTTCTCCAAGTCAAGCTGTTGACTCTGCTGCAAGGATATTACAGGAACAACTTCAGCCTTTTATTAGTTCTGACGTAAGTTATAAAAAATCGCAGGCTTCCTCGCCTAATGGTTATAGGGATTTGGGCTATGACCCTATCTTATTGCGCAAAGTGGACGAGATGGAGCTGTCTGTTAGGTCACATAATTGCTTGAAAAATGAAAATATCACTTATATAGGCGATCTTGTACAAAGAACAGAAAGTGAAATGTTAAGAACTGCTAATTTTGGTAGAAAGTCCTTGAATGAGATTAAGGCAGTTTTAAATAATTTCGGTTTGTCTTTAGGTATGGATGTTCCAAATTGGCCACCTAAAGATATAGATGAATTGGCTAGACAACATACTGATGAAGATTAGGTAATATATGAAACATGGAATAAAAAAGCGCAAGCTGTCTCGTCGCACTGAACATAGGTTGTCGATGTTGAAGAATCTATCTATCTCATTAATTAACCATGAGCAGATTATAACTACTCTACCAAAAGCTAAAGAACTTCGTCCATATGTGGAAAGATTTATTACAATTGCTAAGAATAAGAATACTTTACACGGTAGAAGACTTTTGCTTTCACGCCTTCATAATAATAGGTTAGCAGTTGATAAGTTATTAAACGTTTTAGCTGGCCGTTATCAAGGTCGTAAAGGTGGGTATTCTAGGGTAATAAAGTTTAACACTCGAAAGGGTGATTGTGCTTCAATGGCAGTGATAGAACTAGTTGATAGGGATATTACAGCAAAAGGTAAGGTTTATAGTAAAAACAAAGAAGAAAATAAAGTAGTTACAAAAAGTTAATTGTTATCATAATTTTCTTTCTTATGATAAGTAAGTTACACTATTTTATAGGTTATTTTGGTGAGTTATTAGTTTTAATATATCTAAAATTAAAGTGGTATAATGTTATAAAGCACCGCTATCGTTGTAGGTTAGGTGAAGTTGACTTAATTGTATCTAAAAAAAAAGAATTGATTTTTATAGAAGTTAAAACAAGTTTACTTGGAAAAGAGATACCGATATCTTCTCTTCAATGTCAGTCCATTGTAAATTCCTCTAAATATTTTCTAGGTAAAAACCTTAGTTTTTTAGATTATTCGGTTAGGTATGATTTATGTTTTCTTTCCTTAAAAAAAGGACCTGTCTATATAAAAAATGCTTGGATTGAAGAGAAATCCCAATGGTAAATTAAATTTTACCCCGCTTCCAAATAGGTTTTGTGTTGTATGATGCTCTAAAACCTAATACAGGGGCTAAAAATAATAAGTTAGCCCCGCCTCCAATCCATATATGCCAAACCTGTTTGTAATAGTTGCCGTATTTGACTCAATTCGTGCCCTATAATCGAAAGATCTACCAGATTCGCTAGCTTTTTCACCAGCTGGTATTTTTAATTTTGGTACTATGTTTTCAAATTGATTACCAAGAATACCAAAATAACGCAGGCCTGCAAACGCTTGCACTTGTGTTGTAAGTTGATAATTGACCCCAAGTTTTGTTTGATAAGCAAAAGCATACCTAGTTCTTCCTAAAAACCTAACTTTAGTTAATCCACCACCAATGCTAACATATGGAGTAAACGATTCTCCACCAAAATCATAATATACATTAACTAACCTAGCCGAATTATCAAAGCCTTCATTCCTCATTTTGAATGCAGCTCTAAATTCTAGGTCCACGCATGTATCCCGCACATTTACATCAACCTTTCCACTTCTCCATAGTGAGTTACATTCTGTTCCAGCAGAGGCATCTTTATTACGGCGAAGCTCTACGTATTTTGCCTTGTCTTTATTTGAGTAATCTTCACTATATAAGTTAGTTTGAGAATACAAACTTTCAAACTCAATTTTGACATTCTCCAATATATACCCTACCGCAATACCACCAGCAAACCCTGGAACGTATTTAGGATTGTAGCCAGCCCCAATTCTCTCATTCTTATTAAAGCTAAAAACTCCCTCTGTTATATTATTACCTACATCTTCTTTACCTTCTAATGGCCCAATTGTATTGAAAAATGCATCAAAGTAGCTAGCTTTAATATAAAAACCATCTAAGTTGTCTGCTAGAGCATTCCAACTGAGCAAAAAGGTAGGCAGAACTATTAATGCATATCGTTTGTTTACCACAACAATACCTTTAAGCTTATACTTTTATACTACTACTAGAAAATTCCGCGTCAATCAGTTTTTACAAACGATTTGCTATTGTAACCAAGTTTTCGAGAAATGATTTTCTCACCGAAGTCAATATATTAATACCCTCACTATTATCTACAACAAATAAACATTTAAAAAATCTCTTAACTTTCGCCAAAATGGTGGGATCCTGGATACTACTTTAGTAATAAATATTAAAAAAATTCACCAAACGAGAAAAAAAGCAAAAGAAGCCCCGTGGTGGCTAGTTATTTACTTTTGTGTCGAAATGTTGGCGTTTTTTTATCCTAAACGTTTAATAAGTGCGACTTAGCTGCTTTTTAATGCAACTTAACCTTAGCCATAAACGTTTAAGAAACTCACTAAGCAGAAAAAAAGCAAAAGAAACCCCGAGTAGCTAGTTATTCACTATCTATCTTTTGATATTGGCGTTTTTGATGTCTTAAACGACTTATAAGCGCGTTTGAGCTTGTATAGGTAAAAAAACAGAAGTTTTAAAAAGACATGCAGTGCACATAGTGCAAAAAATTAAACATGAGACGCCAAATATGCTAAGTTTTTTTCTCATTTAATCTGCACAGACTGAAGATAAATAATAGCTTCAGCCTTATTATAAGGGTAACAGCGAAGGTTGTCAAGTAGTTTTTTTAGCTCTATTTCTATGAGCTACTTGGATTGCATGTGAGCAGTCTGTTGTTTACCCATTTAGAATAAAGTCTAGTGTCACTTCACGCCAAATGTGGTAATGTTTGGCAGGTAAGCCAGTTATTGGGCTACATTTATATGCTGCACGCATTGCACTATCTGCTATTGACCTGAAAAGTGGATTATTTTTGTAGGAGCTACTGTCTGCTACATCAGCCATAATTATTTCACCTTGATTAGATAATAATAGATTGATTTTTATACTAAAATTCTCTTTGTAAGCTATGCTTTCAGGGATACTCCAGCATTTTGTAAGCTTGTCTCTTATAGAATTGATAATTTCTGCTACAACTAACTCGTTCTTTTTGCTCTCAACACTCTTTTCGCTTTTTATTTTATTCTCTGTTTCTCTAGGCTTTACTGCATCTTCCAGCTTTGTATCTACACTTTTTTTTCTTTTTGGAATTGGGCTGCTTTCGTCGATATTGACTTCTTCTTGCATTTCTATGATTTGCCTTGGTTGTGCTGTTTGTTTCATAACATCGGTACTTCGTTGCTCAATTACCTTTTTTTTCCTTTGTGGTGTGGGGACAAATTCCGCCGCTGACGCATCGTTTGTTTGGGCCTCTATTGAAGGTAACAAAAAAAATGAAAGAAAACATAAAGACAAAAAAAGAACATAGTTAGAACAAAGAAAGCGCATGTGTTGAAACCTATTTTACTGGTTTAAAGCTAATATTGTACATAAAGTCAATATATTTTGAAGTTACTGTAGCACTTAGCCGACGTTTACTAGCTATGTGGCTTGAGAAAACGTGGGTCACGAAAACAGATTACGCGAAAAGCTTAATATGCTTCTTCTTTGCCCAATGTAATAAATGTGTTGCTACTAGTAAGCAGATACTTAATATTGATATATAAGAAAACTTGAAAGCTAAATCTCTAATGTATATTGATAAGCATTTACCTGCGGGGAATTTGTATAGTAACCCAACACACACAACAGTACTGTCAACTACTGATGCTATAATTAAAGCAGTGAAATTTGTTATATGAAAGTCAAACTTAGACCTTAATTTTTCAAAAATAATGATACTTGAAAAAAGGGATACTAAAATTGCAGTGTATGAAATTAGTATTATTGGACTGAGATTTTGCCATTTAAGAACACAACATGACACTGTGCACGTTATTAAGCTGTATATAGCTTCTCTCTTGCCGTAGAACTTAACCATTGAATTTACAGCTAGAGTAGCTCCCGTAACTAGGGCAGCGCATATCATCAATTTATTTGAATTGTTAAGTAAAGAAAGACTGATGAACAAGAGTATTGATAAAATAGACATAACCTACCCAAATTTAACAACATACATCCATTCTAAATAAACATTACATATAGTAAAAGAGTTATTTAGCATAATGAAAAAAAATATTTTATACTATGCTACGATAGCTGTTCTCTAAATCTTTCAGATCTACTTCTAAGATATCCTTTATATTTAGGGTTTTCTCCTCTGTCACTTTGCCGATACACGAAAAAACTATATCTTTAAACAATTCTTCAAATCTCTGCTGATTTTGCGGGGCAATAGTAACCAAAATTCTACTTTGGGATTCAGAAAACATTATTATCTTGTTTATTATATCTTCATTTTGTGTTTTCCCTATTGGCACTAGTGAGAGATCAATTTCAGCACCGAGATCTCCTGCGATTAGCGATTTTGCTAGAGCAACAGCCAATCCTCCGAGATTTGGTGCAATTGCAGAGGCAATTATGCCATCTTTTATTGCAAGGCTGTAACGCTCATACAACTTCTTAGCGCTCTTTGCATCAACTTTTGGTACGTTGTTATTATCTATTCCACTATATAGCTGATATTCAGATCTGCCAAGTTCATCGTATGTTATACCAAGCACATATATCAAGTCTCCTGGCATCTTCACATCAAGCGATACCGCATTTTCAATATTTTCTATAACTCCAATTGCTGAAATAAGTAATGAAGGTGGTGCAGATATAATAACTTTCTTACCATTTTCGTCATATCCCTTGAAGTCATTGAACATGCTATCTTTTCCAGATATGAATGGGGTTTTAAATGCAATTGCAAAGTCATAACAAGCTTCTGCAGCTCTCTTTAGTTGCCACAGTCTTTCTGGATCATAAGCGTCACACCAACAAAAATTGTCGAGCAACGCTAGATGATTTATATTTCCTCCTGCAGCTACATAGTTGCGTATGGCAGTGTCAATCGCACATGCTGCCATATGGTAAGTATCAATTTCCCCATAACTTGAACCGAACCCCTGCGATTTCACAACACCTTTGTTTGAAGAAAGAACTGGCCTTGAAACAACAGCTTCGCTACACACTCTTCCTTTGCCTTGCAGTGGCTTTAACACAGACGAACCCTGAACTTCATGGTCGTATTGCACCACTATGAACTCTTTGCTACAAATGTTTGGTCTGCTCAGCATTTCTTTTAGTTCAGTTTCTTGATGTGGTGTCATCCCAGTGCTTGACACTGAGATCCATTCTTCTTTTTTCTGGATTCCAGTGAGACCTGCCAGTGATTTAACAACTTTAAAATGGTCAGGGCCATAATGTTTCTCAAAGATAGGTAAAGCCCGTTCAAGTAATTCTTTTTTTTTCTTATGGTCACCTAGATCTCCATAAGCGTTACCTAGGTTTACCAGTAGTTTAGCGACTTCAGGATGGTCAGAGCTGTAATGTTTCTCTTGAATTGCTAAAGCCCGTTCAAGCGCTGGGATGGCAGAAAAGGGTGTTGTAGGCCCCTTAGACCACGGCTTTGTCTGTAAATGCATTTTAGGATTGCCGTTATGCAGAAACTCGGTTCCCATATCCATTATTACTGCCTCTGTAGGGCATTTAACAACGGCCTTGCCACTGTTGTTGAATTCTCCAATTACGCTGACTTCTACATCATGTTTTTTCATGATTTGCTTAAACATAGGGAGATTTTCTTCCGGCACTGCTAAAGTCATTCTCTCTTGTGATTCTGATATCCATATTTCCCACGGAGCCATACCATCGTTTTTAAGTGGAACCTTGCTTAAATCGACTTCAAATCCATTCTTTCCCATTTCACCGATGGACGATGACAGTCCTCCCGCTCCGTTGTCTGTTATCGCATTGTAAAGACCAAGATCTCTTGCCTCTATGACAGCATTGGACAATTTTTTTTGCGTTATAGGGTCGCCAATTTGCACAACTGTTGAAGGGCTGTTTCCCGATAGCGCCTCCGAAGAAAACGTCGCACCGTGAATTCCATCCCTTCCAACCCTTCCGCCAATAATTACAATCTTATCGCCGTTTTTGGGCTTTTTAATGTGTGAAGGTGCATTATTTATATTGCGTGGAATAATCCCAACGCTTCCAACAAAGACCAACGGTTTTCCACAAAATCTATCGTCAAAATATACCGATCCAAGTTGTGTTGGAATGCCAGAACAATTGCCAGCAACATTAACACCGTGAATTACTTCTTTCATGATATATTTTGGTGGCAAAATTTCATCAGTGCGCTCTTTATCTCTATAAAATTTGCCTTTTGCTTCTTTGGCAAAGCAGAAGTAATAGGTATTCATTATAGGCTCTGCACCTTTGCCAAAGCCCAGTATATCGCGGTTAACTCCAAGGACTCCAGTCATTGCTCCACCAAACGGATCGAGAGCTGAAGGGCTATTGTGGGTTTCAACTTTATCTACAATCAAGTAATCATCGTCAAAAATTATTCCTCCTGCATTGTCGGAGAAGACTGACACGCATATGTCAGAATTTATTTCACGCGTTGCACGCTTAATATAATATGCATATAGACCGTCTTTTATTTCATCGATAGGAGAACAAAAGATGTTGTGCTTACAATGTTCAGACCAAGTCTGCGCTAGGGATTCAAGTTCAATGTCGTATGGATTTCTACCGAGTTTTTCGAAATAATCCCTGATAGTTTTCATTGCTGCAAGGGAGAGACCTAGAGTGCCATTGCCATCGATTCCATCTCTGCTAATCTTTTCAAGCTCTTGGTCACTTACATTGAGGTCGACAGGCTTAGCCACATCGTTACCTGGTGTCGTCCCAGTATTTCCTTCTGTCATTCCTATTTTTCTCCCTCTCATCCAAGTGCCATAGGATGTCATCCAAGTAGCCCGACATTGGGATCCATAGATTCCAGCGTCAAGCGCTGGAATGACACCAGGTGGAGTATTTTTTTTACCGCAGTGCCTCCAATGGCAATTGCCGTTTTCCCTATAAATAAGCATGCAATACTCAGTGATAGGGTTGAATTCTATATCATCCTCGGTTGGTAGGTTTCCTTTACCCAAGATCAGTTTCGAGCTTCTTGCTTTGATCTCAATTGGTGTCATTCCAGCCCTTTCGTCCGTCATCCCAGTGCCCCGACACTGGGATCCATAGATTCCAGCGTCAAGCGCTGGAATGACAGAAGGGGAAATTTGCATGACAGATGGATCAATATAGCCCTTGCTTATTAAATATTCTCTAACAATCTGTTTTGCTGTGTTGCCTATGTTGTCGGTCATACCAGGTAAGAAGCTTATTTCCAAGCCCCACTCAGCCTGTGGTTCTATGAAATCATATTGAACTTCTTCAAGATTTCCGTTGTAGGAGTAATAACGGCAGTCCTGTATGATTTTGTTATAAAACAGCCTACAAATTTCTTCATATAATTTTGATGGTAACTCTTCGCTTATATAAATCGAATAAACGTTAACTAACCATCTGCTGCCAACTTGCTCATATTTATTTAAAACTTCTATTCTGATGTTTGTCATGTAATGTTATGAAAGATTTTAATATATAATAGCATAAGAAACTGTGAGCACATTTATATTTTGCTGTACAATAAAACATCGTACTAGTTGTCATTTTTCATGGGAAAAGTTTTTACTGTTGACGTAGATGAATCCTTTTTTGATGTGCTTGCTCAGCACATATTTTCTGAGTATGGAAAAGAAGAAATTCCCAAGGTAAAAGTCATCCTTCCCTGCAAGAGGGATGTGATAGCGCTACTGAGTGCATTCAAGAATTGCGGCGCTAAAAAATGCATAATTTTACCAGAGATAGTTTCGCTAGAGAACATCGATGAGGAAGATTTAATATTAAATCTTGATAGAGTTAAAGTTATCAAGCCGACAAAAAGGACACTGCTGTTGATTCAATTCATATTGGAGTGGAATAAAGAAAACAATGATAATTTTCCCATTGATTTGGCTTATAGCTTGCCATCACTGCTCGATAAAATCCAATATACCCAAATAGCAGATTGTTATCAGTTCGATGAGCACTCAAAGAAAATAGAGAATTTCATAAACTTACTTATCAAAACCTGGAGTAACACTTTAAAAGATCTGGGAGTAATAGATATACTAGAACACAAAAGTGACTACATAAACGATATGATAACCTCTCTGCAGAAAGATCGACATATAATCTTTGTTGGAATTGGAAAGGGTAAGATCTACAAATTATTGATTAAAGCTATATATGACCTACCACTTGGAAAGATAATTTTACCTAACCTGAATCTGAAAATTAAAGAGAAAGACTGGAAATCGCTTGATAAAAAACACTATCAATATTGCCTAAAAGGTCTGCTCGATTATTTAAATGTAGATAGAAAAAATGTTACCTGCTTGAACACTGTGGATAACGAAATTATTGATTACATCTTTGATACAACTGCTGACCTTAGTAAAGTTAACGATGGGTGCATTGGAAATATCGAAGTCATCACTTGTGATTCGAGGGAGGAAGAAGCACAAGTGACGTCACTAATTATAGAGAATGAAGGTTATGAAAACGTTTCCTTGTGTGTCTTTGATAAATTACTTGCAACTCGTATGGCGTGTTCCATGTCGGAAAACTATTCTCATATAACGCTTCTGCTTTATAGTATCGAAGTTTTGACCTCAAATTGGAACAGCGTGGCACTTCTTTCTCTTCTTAAACATAGGCTAGTGACTTTTAGTTATACTCAGGAAGAATACACTCAAATTTTATCTGAGTTTGAAATAGAGATATTACGCAGCTTCAGTACGAATGGCCGAAGCAGTATTATAAATGCTATCAATGCCCATGAAAAGCTAAAATATAAAGAAGATATATTGATCATTATCAATAAGTTAGAAGCTATATTTAATCCTTTACTTAATTCTATAAATTGCCCTATTTCTGATGTGGTAACAGCTCACTTGCAGTGTATTAATTTGCTTTCTGGGGTAGATTTTTCAGAGCTAAGTAATGAAGTAGGTAATTTTACTCGTGATTTTCTAAATGCATGTGAGGGCATAACGATTAAGTGTTCCCTGGAGTTATATAGCCAAGTTCTAACCTTGTTTTTGAAGAAAGAGTTTTTTTCTGTAGCAAGCGACCTCAATAGATTCAGTTTATACCACAATAAAGTTGTAATACTTGCTGGATTTTATGATATGCCAAGCTTTCAAAATCCGTTTTTGAATGCACTGACGAGAGAAAAATTCGACCTCCCTTCCGTGCAAGAGGAGCAGGGGTGTTTTTTATATACTCTGCGCAGTTTATTTGGTGCAAGTAAAGTGTACATCACAAGATTGCTAAGCAACAGGAAACCAATTCTATTGCAGCGTTTAGAAGTTCTGTCACAGGGATCGAAGTATCCTTATCGCGATTGGCTAAGAATATTAAATACGCCTGAATGCGTTGTGCCATGCACTCAGCCTATGCCAAAACCTCAAACTGAGGTCAGAGAAGAAACAATGCAAGTGATGTCTTGCAGCGCGGTAGAAAAACTGATTCGTAACCCTTATTCATTTTACGTTGAATACATACTGAACCTTAGACAGCTAAAAGACTTAAATTTTAAGCCATCGATATTGGAATTTGGCACTATGGTGCACAATATTCTTGAGAGATATTTGCGTGATAGAAAGTCACAAATGCGCATTGCACAAGAAGTATTTTCAGCTAATCGGTTTAATTTTTCAAATATGTGGTGGGTAAGGTTGCAGAAGGTGATTCAGTCTTTTGTCGAGTTTGATAGGACTAGAAACAATCAAGTTGAGTTAGAGAAGAGCTTTTCCTATCCGATATTTCATATTGGTGTCATTCCAGCGCGTGACGCTGGAATCTGTATTTCTTGTGATGATGAGTATGAAACTGCTTGGATGACAAATAGGCCACAAGAAATTTCATTAACAGCAAGATGCGACAGAGTTGAATATCTGCCAAATGGGCAAGTAGCAATTATAGACTATAAACTCGGTTCACCACCTTCCAATGAGGAAGTTATGTCAGGATTTTTTCCGCAATTAATTTTACAAGCTTTAGCGGTAGAATATACAACAAAAAAAGAAGTTTCAGAACTTGCTTATTGGAAACTTGACTATGATAAAGTAAAGGTTATTGCTTTGAAGAATTACAGACAAAAAATGCAGGAATTTCAAGATAATCTACCGAATTTTTTATCTAATTATTTAAGAGGGACCACTCCCTTTATTGCCTCTCCATATTTTGATAAATTCCTAAGGTTTAACAGCTATAAACAACTAGAAAGGGTAGGGGAGTGGTTGTGAGCCAGCAACAGATCCTGAAGGCTCATCGTTGACAGTGAGGCTACTATTGGGACTATCAACATTGACAAATGATACTTCATTTTTCTTTATTTCCTGGTATAACTTGCTGTCTTGAAAAGTACCAAGCTTAAACCCATTGTTTAACTTATTTTCTTTTAAATACTTACGTGCTTCGTCAATAAAATCCTCTAGAAGTTCTTCATATGTACATGGTGGCTTACTTCTTAAGCCTCTTTCCTGTGATTTCAGGTAGCTCATATCATCAACAAACATATGCGTTAATTTATCTATATGAATACCATCTTTTATTATTTCACACTCTCCATCACCGAAACGATGCAAAAGAAAAGCTGTCACTTTAAACCCGTCCTTACCTGCACTCTCATGATTGCTTTCAGATTTGCGTAAATTGGGAACTGACTGTGCTGCTGAATCTATAACCATGTCATTCCATCTATTTGTAGCTAAGACAGGAGCTCTTGTCGACTTTATGATTTCATTTGGCTTATAATCAAAGCCGAAACGCTTAAACCATTTATCTATAATTGAAGTTCGTTCACAAACTTTTCCAACAAAAGATTTTTGAGACTTTGGTACATTTATCCACGAGTCATAGGAATTGCTGTGTATAAGAGTAAAAAAAATATTTTCCTCTTCAAACTTTTTTAAAACCTCTGCAGCAATTCCACCGCCTAAAGAATTTCCCATAAGAATGATATCATCTGGGTGTACACCTTTCTCAAGTAAATCTGTAACTATTGCCATTCCTGCTTTGATTGGATCCCTGCCTTCTATAGCAAACTTAATAGCTGACGCAGTAATAGGATAAAAAGTCACAATAGCAGCTGCAATTATAGCTGGCACTAGGAATACAATAAAAACTGGTAGCTTGAGCCAAGTTGACATTTGAGATGCAATAATGAAATAGCCTGCAAAACCTATTGCCAAAGCAGTAGCTGCAGTAATCAAAACTCGCTTTAGCCAGAATTTTGTATCATGAAAGTGCTCAGGATAAAGGTAATTCGCATAATGGTAATCAAACAAATGAATATCAATATTTTTATTTGATATCCACTTTCCCCAATCGTTACGCTCGTTATTGTGCTTTATAGACTCGCCTAGTCCAAAAAAGTAAACTAGATGTTTCTTATTCCCGTCACTAACTTGGTTTGTATTGTTAACTATTGCCTTAGTAACTTTCATGTATTTACCCACTAACTTCTTTTTACTACATTTTTTTGTAGCACACTTATATATTTTGTGTCAACGTTTTCTCCTAAGAAACTCCCTCATCCGGGATACTACTTTAGTAATAAATATTTAAGAAATTTACCAGACAGGAGAAAAGGACAATAAAACCCCGAGGTAGCTAGTTATTCCACTCTCTATTTTAAAATCCGGCGTTGGGTGATGTCTTAAACGACTTATAAGCGCGTTTCAGCTTGTATGGGCAAAAGCCCGAAGTTTTAAAAAGACATGCAGTGCACATAGTGCGAAAAATTAAACAATAGTACGCCAAATACAAGTTCTCTTGTCATTTTAACCTGTACAGATTGGGAAGTTAAACAAATAGCTTCACTACTATAATAGGGGTAACAACGAAGGTTGTCAAGTAGTTTTTTTGTTGCTATTGGATGACGGCTGGTCAAATCATAGTGCTTGTGTAGTTGTGGGTCTAAAGTGGTAGCCCATAAGTCTAATAAAAATTCACATATACAGGAAAGATTGGTAACATTACCTAAAATAGAGATCGTCATTATAATTATGCCAAAACGTACAGATATAGAATCTATATTAGTAATAGGAGCAGGTCCAATAATTATAGGTCAGGCATGTGAGTTTGATTATTCAGGAACTCAAAGTTGTAAGGTATTAAAGAGCGAAGGTTATAAAGTCATTCTGGTAAACTCCAATCCTGCAACTATAATGACAGATCCCGAGTTTTCTGATGCAACGTATATTGAACCTATACTACCTGAAATCATAGAAAAAATCATAATTAAGGAGAAGCCAGATGCAATATTGCCAACGATGGGCGGGCAAACCGCGCTCAATTGTGCAATGAAGCTTGCAGATGATGGAGTATTGGATGCATATAACGTAAAGCTCATTGGCGTGAATAGAGAAGCAATTAAAAAGGCTGAGGATAGGGAACTATTTCGCCAATCTATGGATAAAATAGGACTAAAATACCCTAAAAGTATCATTATAAAAAATCAAGGACAAATAAAGAAAGCTTTGGGTTATATAGGGTTACCTGCAATCATTCGTTCATCGTTTACTCTTGGGGGTGCAGGTAGTGGCATAGCATACAATAAAGAGGAGTTTATCAACATTGCGGAGAATGCTTTGAAAATTTCGCCAATAAGTGAAGTTCAGATAGATGAATCCATTATCGGTTGGAAAGAGTATGAAATGGAAGTTATTCGTGATTGCAAAGATAATTGCATAATAGTCTGTTCAATAGAAAATGTTGATCCCATGGGAGTTCATACAGGTGATAGCATTACTGTTGCTCCTGCTTTAACTCTGCGTGATGCAGAGTACCAACAAATGAGAAATGCGTCCATAGCAGTTCTGAGAGAAATTAATGTTAGCGCAGGTGGTGCAAATGTCCAGTTTGCAGTTAATCCCAAAGAAGATGGTAGTCTCGTTGTAATTGAAATGAATCCAAGGGTTTCTCGCTCTTCTGCACTTGCCTCAAAGGCAACAGGTTATCCCATAGCAAAAGTTGCAACTAAGCTTGCTGTTGGCTATTCACTTGATGAAATACGCAACGATTGTGCGCCAATTATACCTGCTGCATTTGAACCAGTGGTTGATTACATCGTCACTAAAATTCCTCGTTTTGAATTCGAAAAATTTAAGGGAACGAATTGTGAGCTATCAACCTCCATGAAATCGGTAGGGGAAGTAATGTCTATAGGTCGCACTTTTAATGAATCACTACAAAAAGCTTTTCGTTCAATTGAAACTGGTCTCACGGGACTTGATGAAGTGTTCTCTGAAGGTACAGATGTTGATCATATAAAATCTCAATTAGCAAAACTACTACCAAACAGATTACTGATTGCTGCAGACGCAATACGTCATGGAATAAGCATAGAAGAAATAAATTCGATTACAGGGTACGATTTGTGGTTTTTGCAAAATATACAGCAAATCATCTTAGCTGAACAAAAAATTAAAGAAGCTGGTTTGCCTGAAACCGCGTACGAAATACTAGAGCTAAAGAAAATGGGATTTTCAGATGCAAGGTTAGCAAAATTAAGTAGCAAAAAAATAGAACAGATTGAAACAATAAGGAAAAAATTTGGCATTCATCCAGTTTATAAACGTGTAGACACGTGTGCAGCCGAGTTTGAATCGGGTACTGCGTACATGTATGGCTGTTATGAAGGAGACGTTATAAATAAAACAGAGTGCGAGGCGAACGTTTCTGACCGAAAAAAGGTTGTCATTTTAGGCAGTGGACCAAACCGTATTGGTCAGGGTATTGAGTTTGACTACGCATGCGTGCATGCAGTTTCTGCTGCCAAAGAAATGGGATATGAAACAATAATGATTAATTGTAATCCCGAGACTGTTTCAACTGATTATGATACTGCTGATCGTTTGTATTTTGCTCCACTAATCGTAGAGGATGTGCTTGAAATACTAAACAAAGAGCAAGAGAATGGTACACTAGTAGGTGTCATAGTGCAAATAGGTGGTCAAACGCCTTTAAAGTTAGCCAAAATACTAAATGAAAGGGGTTTTAATATCCTAGGTACATCTTTTGACTCTATAGATCTTGCTGAGGATCGTATGAGATTTAAAAACCTTGCTTTGCAGCTTAATTTAAAACAACCTGAGAACTCTATTTGTCATTCAGTGGAAGAAGCATTAGCCAACGCAGAGAAGGTGGGGTTTCCGTTAGTAGTCAGGCCATCCTACGTTCTGGGTGGTCAATCCATGTCGATTAAGCACGATATTGAGAGCTTTAAAGAATATTTACTGGATCAGACTAAGATTTTTGAACATGGTTCGTTGCTACTTGATAGATTCTTAGTCAATGCAGTTGAGGTTGATGTTGACGCTATATGCGATGGAGAAAAAGTTTTCGTTGCAGCAGTTATGGAGCATATTGAAGAAGCCGGAGTTCACTCTGGTGATTCAACTTGCTCGATACCGACAAACACGCTGAGTGATGAAGTCGTAAAAGAGATTGAATTGCAAACTGAAAGAATAGTTTTTGAATTAAAAGTGAAAGGCCTGATAAACATTCAATTTGCCATTCAAGAGAATGATATATACATACTGGAAGTGAATTTAAGAGCTAGCCGTACAGTTCCTTTTATTTCCAAGGTAGTCAATATTCCTATAGCAAAGCTTGCCACGCAAGTTATTCTAGGCAAAAAATTAGACCAAGAAAAGAAATCTCTTGATCACTTCGCAGTCAAAGCTGCTGTTTTTCCGTTTACACGCTTTTCGGAAATTGACACTCTGCTGGGTCCGGAAATGAAGTCAACAGGAGAGGTAATGGGAATCGACTTATCCTTTGAGGCTGCGCTTGCAAAAGCTTACATGGCTGCAGGATATAAGTTGCCAACAGAAGGAAAAGCTTTGATTTCGGTAAAAGATGATGATAAAGAATATATATTACCAGTTGCACGAATGTTGAAGGGGCTGGGTTTTGAAATATACGCTACTAAAGGCACAGCTTCGTATCTGAACAATAACGGCATTGCTGCAAAAGCTGTAAATAAGGTGAGAGAAGGCAGGCCCCACATAGTTGACATGCTTAAAGACGGAAAAATAAATCTAGTGATCAATACCTCAAAAGGCGTCAAGTCAGTCTCAGACAGCAAGGACATTAGAAGGGCTGCTATCTTGCAAAATATAGCTTATAGCACCACAGCGTCTGGAAGTAAAGCGTTAGTACTTGCAATTCAATATGTAAAAAGCAGCAGGCTGGAAGTAAAGTCATTGCAGCAGATACAAAACGCTGTTTATAGTTAATAAAAATAGACCTTTTGCATAGCTTTTAGTAGCACGTTGGATTCAATAGAAACAAAAAAACTACTGATAAAAGTAGTTTTTTTTGAATATACTAAAGCTATGCAAAAAGTCTATTGATTTATAGGCAAATATGGCTATTATCTGTAGTATATGGGCATTAGGTACAATGTTTGAATTTGATCCTTTACTACTAGCTCGAGTTCAATTTGCTTTTACAATAAGCTTTCATATTATATTTCCTGCTTTCACAATCGGACTTGCAAGCTTTCTAGCCTTTTTAGAATGGCGTTGGCTTAGGACTGATAATACACATTTTCATGATGTTTATAGATTCTGGGTCAAGATTTTTGCCGTTGCTTTTGGCATGGGAGTGGTATCAGGAGTTGTTCTATCTTATCAAATTGGTACTAACTGGTCGGTCTTTTCTGATCGTGTAGCTAATGTTCTTGGTCCTCTGTTTTGCTTTGAGATTTTAACAGCTTTTTTTCTAGAGGCATCTTTTTTGGGCATTATGCTGTTTGGATGGGATAGGGTAAGTCCTCGTATGCACTTTGTTTCTACTTGTATTGTTGCAGTGGGGACGCTTATTTCAGCTTTCTGGATTCTTGCAGCCAATAGTTGGATGCAAACACCTGCTGGATTTTCAGTTGGCGAGGATGGGCTTCTATACCCAACCAATTGGCTAGAAGTTATTTTTAATCCTTCTTTTCCTTATCGTTTTGTTCATATGGTAGCAGCAGCCTACCTTACAACAGCGTTTGTGGTGGGCGGTGTAGGGGCATTTTATCTTTGGAAAAAGCGACATATTTCTCAAGCAAAAATCATGCTTAGTATGGCAACTTTTATGGTGGCTTTGACTGCGCCGTTTCAGCTGCTTGTGGGAGACATACATGGACTCAATACATTAAAGCATCAACCTGCCAAAATTGCTGCAATGGAAGGTATATGGAAGACCGAGAAGGGTGCTGATCTGCGTTTGTTTGCTTATCCGGATCAACAGAACGAAATTAATCACTACGAGATAAAAGTTCCTAATCTTGCCAGCTTAATTTTAACACATGATTTTTTAGGAGAAGTAAAAGGGTTAAAAGAATGGAAAAAGGAAGATAGGCCACCTGTAATATGGGTATTTTGGTCCTTTCGTATAATGGTTGGAATCGGATTCTTAATGATTATGATTGGGTTAATTAGTGCTATACAATATTTTCGTGGTAGATTATTCCAAAGTTGCTTTTTACATGGATGGTGGATGTTAATGATGTCTTCTGGATTTATAGCATTACTTGCAGGTTGGTTTACTACTGAAATTGGTCGTCAACCTTACACTGTATATGGAATTCTACGCACAATCGAATCATTTTCACCTGCAATTACTGGTCCTCAGGTTGCATGGTCTTTAATTGCATTTATTGTTATGTATATCCTTATATTTGGAGCAAGCAGTTATTATATTTTAAAGCTGATATATAAAGGAATTCCTGTTATTAAAGAAGAAGAGCAATTTTATAAACACGGTATTGGAGCTTCAGTAATTGAGGCTGGTACATCTGGGAAGAGTAACAACCATGTTTGATTTTTCCTCATTAGTTAATTTACCACTAATCTGGGGATTGCTAATAGCCACAGCTATTTTATTCTATGTTCTAATGGATGGGTTTGGTTTAGGTATTGGTATTTTACTTCCCTTTGCACCATCGAATAAATGTCGTGATCATATGATAAACTCGATCGCACCATTTTGGGACGGAAATGAAACATGGTTGGTACTAGGTGGTGCAGGGCTATTTGCTGCTTTCCCTCTTGCATATTCAATATTAATGCCTGCTTTCTATATTCCTATAATTATCATGCTACTTGGCCTTATCATGCGTGGTATATCTTTTGAGTTTTATTTTAAGGCAGAAGAGAAATCTAGACTGCTATGGAGTTGTGCCTTTCACTATGGGTCACTTGGTGCTGCATTTTGTCAGGGTATGATTTTAGGTGCATTTATACGTGGTGTGAAAGTAAACGGACGCAACTTTTCTGGCGGCCAATTTGATTGGGCAAGCGCTTTTAGTGTGATGACAGGCATTGCTATAGTGTTTGGGTATGCGCTTTTAGGCTCTACATGGCTCATAATGAAGACAGAAGATATAACACAGAAATGGGCACGCAAGGTTGCTTCCTATACACTTAGTTTTGTGGGCATTTTTATGGCGCTAGTTAGTATAGTGACCCCATTTTTAAATGAGGGCATTAAAAACTTTTGGTTTAGTGTACCGAATTTTTATTATTTATCTTTTGTTCCACTCCTAACATCTTTGCTATTTTTCATATTGTGGTTTGATCTCCAGGATGCTAAACGGGAGTACCGTCCATTTTTTCTCAGTATTGCTATTTTTTTTATGGGGTATTTAGGCTTAGGAATTAGTATCTATCCATGGATTATACCCTTTCACTATACTATTCTTGATGCAGCTGCTTCTGGGCCAAGTTTATCTTTGATGTTGGTTGTTACGGTACCACTTTTACCGCTTATTTTAACTTACACTGGGTATTCCTATTATGTTTTTCGTGGGAAATCAAGTAATGAACACACATATTAATAAGCTAGTAATTTCGTGGTTAAAGCGTCGCCCTCAGGTTAAACAATGGCTGTGGTTTGTTGTTTTATGGGTTGGTGGTTTATTAGCAGTACTGATATTAACTTACCAGGCTAAATTTATAGTTAATTTTTGTAAGTTTCTACTGTTCTCAATTGAATAAAAACCTTTATGTAAGGCGATATTACTGAAACCCTGCTGGTTTCGAAATGAGTGCAATTTACTTTTCGTTTACAGGACTACTTATGAAGTGACAATGAGTATAATATGCATATATTATACTTATATTCCTATTCGAAAGTTTTATTTATGCGGTCGTTTTTAAAAAAACTGGTCAACAAATTTTGTTGCTTAAAGATGGGGAATAAAGTAATTGTCATTTCTAGTATTGCTCTTACTTTGCTGTTTTTTGTCAACAGTGTGTTTTTTAAGAAAGATCGAGCTGTTCATAATGATAGTGCACCGAGTAGCTTTTCAGTAAAGGTTCAGGAATGTGAGCCACAAAATCGCACTATATATTTAAATTTTTCTGGTACAGTGAATCCCTTACATAGAGCCAGCCTTATCTCAAAAGTAAGTGGTAAAGTTACCGCCATTTATTTATCCGATGGTAAAAAGGTAAAAAAAGATGATGTAGTTTTGCAGATAGAAGATCACGGCAGAACTGAGCAGGTCGAACAAGCCAAGGCGCTTTTAAAGCAGCGCGAGATTGAATATGATTCTTCTGTCAAGCTGAGTAAAAAAGGCTACAGAGCACAGATGCAGGTAGAAGCTGCTTTTACTGCGTTACAGAGTGCAAAGGCTGACCTAAAGAGACTAGTGTTGGATTTAGAAAATACTGCAGTTAAGTCCCCTATCAATGGTTACATAGATAAGATCAATACAAATGAAGGGGATTTTATTAACGCTGGGCACAAAATAGCTGACATAGTTAATTTTGATCAAATTCTTGTAGTGTTATACGTTTCAGAAAATGAAATAAATAAAATAGAGCTAGGTAGCACAGCTCAAGTTAATTTGCTAGATGGAAGGAAACTAGAGGGTAAAGTGAGTTTTATCAGTAAAATTGCTGAGCCTAAAACCGGATCCTATAGAGTAGAAGTAAAGATAACTAATAATGAAATGATATCCTTGCAAGGATTAACTGTTAGCGTAAAACTTCCTTCAGGCAAAAGGTTTGCATATAAAATTCCTTCTTCAGCTCTGAGCTTAAGTGATGAGGGTTTGCCTGGGATAAAGACTCACTTTTACCCACAAATATAAAAAGTGAGTAAGATAGATAACAAATAAATTTGGTGTTAAAATGAGTGAAGTAAGTACAAATGTGCAATATACTGATGGCTTAGGGAATAAATGGCTAGAAAGAGAGTTAAAACACGTTAACTTGGGGGATATAAGGCTTAATAAGAGACTTATTAAAACAGGCTATTGTATAGAGGGTAAGGCATCTGGATCAATTAATCAAAGCTGTAGTAGATGGAAAGAAGCTAAGGGTGCATACAGATTATTTAGCAATGAAAAACTTAAGGATAAGGAGATTTATTCTTCTCATTATAAAGAAACTATGGAGAGAATAAAAGGAAATCAGTTTGTTTTTTCAGTTCAAGATACAAGTTATCTGGATTTTGACTCTCATATAAAAACTAAGGGGTTAGGTAGTATTTCTAAAGCTTATACGAAGCATAAAATGGGCTTAATGTTGCATAGTGCCTTAATACTTAGCAAGGACGGATTACCTTTAGGCTTATCCTCCCAACAATGTTGGGCGCGTTCTATTAGGGAAGAAGAAACAGCACAGGAAAAGGCACACAGGAAATACTGTACCTCCATAGAAGAAAAAGAAAGTTATAAATGGATAGCAGGTCTCAAAGAAACTATAAACAACCTTCCTCCAAATGTACAGCTTATCACCCTTGGTGATAGGGAAGCAGATATCTTCAAATTTTTATGGGTTACTGAGACGTTAGGTAGTTTTTATGTAATCCGTAATCGAGCTAATAGAAAGTTTATCTGTACTGAAGTTGGTAAAACAGACTTGCAAACACGTATCGCTCAACTGCCAGTAAAAAAGAAAATTTCTCTGGAGGTTATTAAAGATGGGCACCAGAGGTCAAGAAAAGCTAATATTGAAATTAAGTATATGGAAGGCTATATACCTATCAGAGCTCCTTACATTTATGGGTCAAAAGATACAGCACATAAAATAAATGATAAAATCCCTGTATACGTGGTAAGTGCAAAAGAAATAGATCCTCCTGAAGGGTTGGAAGCTATTGATTGGACCTTACTAACTAATGTACCAGTTAACAACACTTTAGATGCTATAGAAAGAATAAATTGGTATAAGCTAAGATGGAAAATAGAAGAGTACTTTAGAGTTTTAAAATCAGGATGTAAGATAGAAAGCTCTCGCTTAGCTACAAAAGAAAGATTACAGAAGCTGATTGCTATAAAGAGCATAATTGCATTTAAAATTTTATATTTGACAAAAGTGGCTTTATCAAATCCCATGGAAACCTGTACTAAAATTTTAAGCAACGAAGAGTGGAAGGCCCTTTACATACGTGAGCATCGGATAGCCACATTACCCGAAGAACCTCCAAACATAAAACAAGCTGTTATTTGGTTAGGAAAATTAGGTGGATTTATGAATAGAAAAAGTGATAATTTACCAGGGACTATGACTCTATGGCGGGGCTACGAAAATCTCAAGGAGAGCATAGTTATGCTTCACATAATTACCTCTCAAAGTTGTGGGTAAAAGTGAGGGATAAAGATTGTTGATGACGATGGTTATGTAGTATTTATACCAGTAGAGATTGTTGATCATGAGAGCGATGGGACTTGGGTGGTAGCACATAATGAAGATAAACCTATAAAATTGATAGTGCTAGGCCATTTATTTGTTAAACCTGGTGATAAAGTTTTAGACTTTGGCTGTCAAGGATGTAGCGGTTAAGCGGCCAAAAAGTACCTTAGCACCCGAACTATGGATTAGCCTGATGTAAACTCCTGAAATTCTGAGTTTTTTCTACACTAATTTTAATAGCATAAAATCATTTTTACTTCGGATATTTGTAAGTTGCTGATATTCAACACTTTTCGACCAGCAATTGGTATTAGCAAACTTTCTGTTATGCATGGATTAGCGATCGTATAACTTGCTGATTTTCTATTCTTTTTTTTGATATTATACCCAATTTCTAATCCATAGTTCGGGTCTTAGCGAGTGTTTTCTGATACGAAAATACACCAAGTAGTCTTTTTTATCATCCAAGTACCCCTCCTCCTATCATCCAAGTAGCTGACACTTGTATCTGGAATCCAGGATACTACTTTAGTAATAAGTATTTAAGAAATTTACCAGGTGAGACAAAAAAGCAAAAGAAGCCCCGTTGGTGGCTAATTATTTATATTAACTTTATAAACCCCAACTATGGATTAGAAAGAAGTGAAAAAAGGCTGGAAGTGCGGGTTATAATTATAAAATTATCAACTAGGATGCACCACCAATTCCATTACACAGAAAGCGGACAGACGAAAGTGGAAAAAAGTTATAACGTCATCCAGTAGAAAAAAACTACTTGACAACCTTCACCGTTACCCTCATAATGAGGTTGAAGCTATTTATTTATCTTCGCAATCTCTGCAGTGGATTAATGACAAAAAACTTAGAGTATTTGGCGTCTCATTGTTTAAATTTTCGCACTATGTGCACCTCACGTTTTTTTAAAACTTCTGGTTTTCAAGCTGAAACGCGCTTATAAGTCGTTTAAGACAGTATAGAACGTCAAATAGACAAGGGAGAATTTGAATACTAGCTGCTCTGGGTTTCTTTTGCCTTTTTTTCCGCTCAGTAAAATTCTTAACGTTTGTAGTTTTGGTTATTTGCATTTAAAAGTAGCTGAATCGTAGCGTTGAGGATAAAAACGCCGATATTTGGGGTATATATAAATAATTAGCCACCGGCCGGGGCTTCTTTTGCCTTTTTTTCTCTATTTGGTAAATTTATTAACACTTATAGCTAGTTACAATTTATGAACGAACGTTCATTTTTACAACAAATGTTGTCATAAAGTGAAATGAGATCCCAGCGTCACGCGCTGGGATGACAAAACTTCTTCAATTGCCGTTTGCTATTCAAAAAGAATCTCAAGAAACAGAGTTTTCAATGGATTAGCGAAGCTTGGAAAGACTACATGGTTTTTAGGCTTTAAATTGCACTTGGTGATTAACGAAATTGGCGAAATTCAAGCATTTACGCTAACTGGAGGTAACGTTGATGATAGAAAACCTTTGCCAACTTTAACCAAAAAACTAGCCGGACTTTTGTTTGGAGATAAGGGCTATATAAAGAAAGAGCTCTTTGAGAAACTCTTCGATAGAGGCTTAAAACTTGTCACTAAAGTGAAAAAAGGTATGAAAAACTCACTAATTTCGCTGAAAGAGAAGATTTTGCTAAGAAAAAGATCGATTGTCGAGACAGTTTTTGACTCCTTGAAAAATAAGTTTGAGATTGAGCATTCAAGACACAGATCACCAATAAATTTCCTAGTTCATATTTTTTCTGTCCTGATTTCATATTCTATTCAGTCGAAAAAGCCCTCCATTTCTACTCCTTTCTTCGTCGGCTAATCCATAGTTGGGGTTATAAATTGGCGTTTTTTTATTCTAAACGTCTAATCTAGCTGCTTTTAAACCGCAATTGATCTAATTTTAAACGTTAAGAAATTTACTAAGCAGACAAAAGGCAAAAGAAACCCCGCTAGCTAGTTATTCACTATCTATCTTTTAAATTGGCGTTTTTTATTGTCTTAAACGCTTTAACAAGCGCGTTTTAGCTTATATTAGGTAAAAACCTTGAAAGTTTGTAAAGACATGAGGTGCACATAGTGCAAAAAATTAAACATGAGACGCCAAGTACATTGAGTTTTTTGTCGTTTGATCTGCACAGACTGAAGATAAATAATAGTTTCAGTCTCATAACGGCGAAGGTTGTCAAGTAGTTTTTTCGCATATGCCAAAGCTGGTTTGATATGTGAGTTGACAAGAAAAGTCGTATTTAGGCAAATAATATTCTACTTTAGATGTACGGTCCTATAATTCCTCCTTTGATGGTATTTTTTTCTCACACTTTATCATACCCTGGGACTGTACATCTGAGACTTCAGTGAGGCCCAGAATTGATGATAAGAAATATAATCTGCTTAAAAATTTTTATTCAGTAATTTTTTTATAAAGGTATTATTTTTACCTGTAGTAAAGTAGATTAAAATGAAGTCTATCTTGTTGACTAGGCCTTTATCAGACTCACTGGATACAAGAAGTGCGCTGAGGAAATATGGGTATAAAGTATATATAGAGCCAGTATTCACAATAAAATATCTGCAGCCTGATATATCTGCGTATGAATTTGATGTGGTAATATCCACAAGTAAAAACAGCGTGAAAGCATTTAGCCAAATATGCAAGGTAGATGACCTTCCGATCATTACAGTTGGTAGCTCAACGATGCAAACTGCAAAAGATTTAGGGTTCTCTGATATCATATCAGCAGACAGTAATGTTGAGGGTCTGATATCGTTTATAAAAAATCACTATTCAATAGCAGTAAAGTTCCTATATATCAGGGGACAGGAAATATCATGCGATTTGAAAAAAAGGTTATCTGAAGAAGGTTTTAACGTAAGAGAAGTTATACTCTACAAGACAATTATTAAAAGGAATCTAACCCACAGGTGCAAAAATTTGTTATCAGGTAGTAAAATCGATAGTGTTGCTTTTTTTTCTTCACAGACAGCAAGAATATTCTGTTCTTTAGTTTCAAAAAGTGGCCTATCTCACGCAATGAGCGATATAGTTGCATACGCTATGAGTAAGAATATTGCTGATAGCTTGAAGTCAATCAAATGGAAAAAAGTTACAACGTCGAGGCTACCTACTAAAGAGAGTTTAATTGATATGATTAATAAGGATTGCTGATGCTAAAAATTGCCACTTGGAATGTCAACTCTATACGCAAAAGAGTTGAGCAGCTCTGTAGTTTCATGATTGATAGTCAGATAGATATAATTTTGCTGCAAGAAATAAAGTGCACGGAAGAGCAATTTCCTTATGCGGAAATAGAGAAGCTTGGGTATGAATGCGCTGTCTATGGGCAAGTTGCAAGAAATGGTGTTTGTGTTTTATCTAAACATCCGATACTAGAGAAATTTAAAATTGACATTGTAGAAGGCTATCAAGAAGCGCGTTATATAGAGTGCAAAGTAAAGCACAATAATCAGAAGATAAGAGTAGGAAGCGTATACGTTCCAAATGGTCAAAGCCCAGATTCTCACACGTTTGCGTATAAACTCAAGTTTTTCGATAACCTACACGAAAGAATGTGCTATTTGTTGAAGAATGAGGAGCTAACTATCATAGCCGGCGACTACAATGTTGCACCGAATGAAATTGACGTTTTTGACCCAATTTTATTGAATGGTCAAGTGTGTTTTCATATAAAAGAACGCGAGAAATTAAGGGCAATCCTGAATCTTGGGTTTAAAGATGCATTTAGGACATCCAACCCAAACTTACAGCAGTTTACTTGGTGGCACTATCAAGGCAATTCACTGAGAAATAATCAAGGAATGCGAATAGATCATATGCTGCTATCACCGCAAGCTATTGATAGGTTGGAAACGTGTTATATAGATAGCAGGCTGCGCAAGCTGGAAAGCCCGTCTGACCATACACCCGTTGTGTGTGTGTTATGAATCCCCAAGTTGAAGAAAAAAACGCGGCTGCACAATAGATTTCTCACATAACAAATTTTTGACAAAGCATTGGTGTTCAATAGAAACAAAAAAACTACTTGACAACCTTCGCCGTTACTCCTATCATAGTAGTGAAGCTATTTGTTTAACTTCCCAATCTGTACAGGTTAAAATGACAAGAGAACTTGTATTTGGCGTACTATTGTTTAATTTTTCGCACTATGTGCACTGCATGTCTTTTTAAAACTTCGGGTTTTTGCCCATACAAGCTGAAACGCGCTTATAAGTCGTTTAAGACATCACCCAACGCCGGATTTTAAAATAGAGAGTGGAATAACTAGCTACCTCGGGGTTTTATTGTCCTTTTTTCCTGTCTGGTAAATTTCTTAAATATTATAGCTTAGACTAGTTGCGCTTAAAAGCAGCTAAATTGCAGCGTTTAAGACATAAAAACGCCAATACTAAAAATAAATACTGACCAGGGCTTCTTTTGCCTTTTCTTTAATTAGTTAAAAATTTAACCAATCTCATTTTTTTACAAAAAAATTGCTTGACAGACTTCGACATTTCCCTTATTATGGAATTATGGGTATTTACAACCCCAAGGTCAGCTACTTGTCAAGCGTATAAGGCATTAACGCCAAGTTACTAAAATAAACAACGGCTAGGGCTTCTTTTGCCTTTTTCCAGTGAATTTCTTATAGCTATCGTAAGCAGGATCTAGAGATACTCTATGAGCATTTTAAATTTCAAGAAATAAAAATCACTAGTTTTTAAGTGAAGAAAAGTCTACAATTATATCAAATCTCAGGGGTATAATGTTTAACTTCAAAATATTTCGTAATGTCCATTGCCTTTGAAGTTACTATGGCTGTTCGCTATTTGCGAGCAAAAAATGCTAGGTTTTGCTCTATCATGACTTTGTTTTCTATTATTGGCATTGCTCTTGGAGTTGCAACGCTAATAGTAGTGATGTCTGTAATGAACGGATTCAGGGCAAAGTTGCTTGACTCAATACTTGGCATTGATGGACATGTTAACGTTTATTTCGATAGGAACGTAAATTCAGATTATCATGCAGTATCAAAATCTATTGAGAAGATTCCAGGTGTATTGAAAGCAACTCCTATGACCAGTGATCAAGTTATCATTGCAGCAAATGGTAAAATTACAGGTAGCGTGGTGCGAGGCGTATCAGTTAAAGACTTATTTAATAATACTACTGTTACAAATAATATAATTGTGGGTAATGTAAAGAAATTTGATGAAGGGGTGATAATAGGGGCACGATTAGCAGAAGCTTTAAACATTGACTGTGGCAATAAAATTGTGCTTATATCACCTGAAGGATTTGATGCATTGTTTGATGAGATGCCGAAAATGAAAGAATATGAGGTTGTCGCAATATTTGATATGGGTATGTTTGAGTATGACAATACTTTAATGTATATGCCTATAAAATCAGCACAGGCTTTTTTTAATTATAAAGATAGTATAAGAAATATAGAAGTATTTGTAGATGACATTACTAAGGCTAATGAGCTAGCAAGTGCTATAGAAAAAGAAACAGGAATGGAAGCTGAAAGTTGGCAATTACAACAAAGCCACTATTTTAATGCTTTAAAGACTGAAAGAAATGTGATGTTTTTAATTCTCACTTTGATTATAATTGTGGCAGCATTCAATATTGTCTCAAATTTAATGATGATAGTGCAAGAAAAGAAATCTGCAATTGCAATCATGCGTACATTTGGTGCAACAACTGGAAGCATTATGCGCATATTTTGCACTTGTGGGCTACTGATTGGTTTTATAGGAACCTGTCTTGGCTGTATTATAGGTGTTGTTTTTTCTCTCAATATTGAAAATATTAGAGTGTTTTTAGAGAGCATCACTAACGTTAAATTGTTTGATCCTATGATATACTTTTTTTCAAGCTTGCCAGTGATATTAGTTCCCCAAGACGTGATAAATATTTCTGCACTTGCATTATTTCTGTCATTTTTAGCAACAATTGCTCCTGCATTACAAGCAGCTACGCAAGATCCTGCGGAGATACTACGTTATGAATGAAACTCAGCAAAAATGCATAGGCTGGTTCTTAATTATGTTATTATTTGTCAGTTATATTACAATAAATAACATAGTATTTTTAAAAATAAATCAGCAAGAAAGCGAGGATAATATAAAGGTTTTGACGGAAAACATAGATGAGCTCAAGATGTTGCTTGAGGTTAATCAATCTAGAATAGAAAAAAAGATGTTTGAACTAAAGAGAAGTCTGCACACTCAATGTGAGCAAGGTGATGGTAGCTCAAGGCATAAGAACCTCGCAAAATTGCTGTTACTTGTGGTTAAAATGAAGAACTCGTTATTACAAGAAGCAAGATTTGATAATCATATAAATTCAATAAAGCCTTTAATATCAGAGCTTGACGACCCGGAGATAGAGAATGCAGTGAGTGAATTGGAAAGTTTAAAAGAGGTAGATACTTTACATGAGTTAAAATTATCTTTTGAAAAGACCATTGCTGTTATTGACTATAATAAGAGTACATTCTTTAAAAGAATCATTTCCAACTGGATAAAGGTAAAAGATAAAAACGATCCACTGAGAGTAAAGTTGGCAGAAATTGAGGAGTCAATAAACGATAATGATTGGCAGAGCATAGCTACTACAATAGGCGATTTAACACATCCAGAATTTAAACCATGGCTCAGTAAATTGAATGGTTTTATTGTAGCTTCCAAGAATATTTCAATAATATATCATCACTTATTACAATATATCTCATGATTTACTTTATAGTTTTCGCTCTCTCTTTTTTATTTGGCATATGGGTCAAAGTGAGTGGTGAAGTAATGAGATTAGAGTTAGGCAGTTACACTATAAGTGTTGATCTATATTTCATTATTTTTGCTTGTGTATTTTTATTGTTTTTATTAATTATATTTGCACGCTTTTGTTCTTCCATTTCATCAACATTTGCCAACATAAGAAATAGAAGAAAGGATAGAGAAGAATTGCTTCTTTTTGAAGCTTTTTTTAGCATGGATTTGGGCAATACAGAAAACGCTCACAAGCTAGTTAAAAATCTAAATGAGGAAAGCGATAAGTTATCTTTAATAAAGCTCTTTAACTCAGGTAAGACGGGAAATTACAGTTTCTTCAGCAACGGTTTAACAAGCATTGCAAGTAAAAATCGCAACTTAGCTCTGCTTCTGGCCAATAAACTGATTGTCCACCTTAAACAAGAGGGGACAATCTTTCAAAAATTCATAGAGTATTGCACTAGTTCAATTAATGATAAAATTCTTTCTATTCCCTTCCAAATAGAGCATTGCATATTGCAAGAAGATTGGGCTTGCGCAATTTTGAAGTTAAAGGAAGCTGCAAAGTTTAATATTTTTCTTCCTTTTGATTGCAAAAAAATGTTAGCAGTTTTTTATTGCGCTTTAGCAAAGCAATATGAAAGTAAAGGGAATTATAAGGAAGCTATAAAGTCTTTATTTAGAGCACAAAATCATTGCGCAACTTTTCAGCCTATCAATTATTTAAAG
The DNA here is from genome assembly GCA_023089585.1 of Melophagus ovinus. Classification (NCBI taxonomy): domain Eukaryota; kingdom Metazoa; phylum Arthropoda; class Insecta; order Diptera; family Hippoboscidae; genus Melophagus; species Melophagus ovinus. The sequence continues at coordinate 100,617 of JAKKIB010000258.1, forward strand.
GCGAAATTATATATAAAGCTTGGAAAAATCAGAAAAGCTTCTGCAGTGCTAGAGGCAGAGTATACAGTAAATCCCACTCCTGAGTCAGCAAGAATTTACATCAGTTTAAATAGTAAAGGTGCTGAGAAACTATACGGCTTGCGTCCTGATTATTATTTTAGTTATTGTTTACTTGCTTTATCTTCGATTAGCTTAGGTAAGTATGATCTTGCAAATCAACATCTAGACATTGCTATGAAAAAAGCTAATTACATATCAATTTACCTTATTATGGTGCGGCTTAAAATTAAATTGCAAGAATACGACGAAGCAGTTCACTTACTAAACAAGATGGGCTCAGAAGCTTTACCTGATCCATGTTGGAAATGTAAAAACTGTAGTAAACAGCTAAAGCAGTGGGATTATAAGTGTTCAAGCTGTAATAGCTTTAATTGTGTGTATTATGTTCAATAGTAGCTTATATATATAGCTACCATTTCTCACACTGCTTAGCTGCACAGGTACCACTTTTTTACCTCACATATTAATACTATATTAATCATAACCAGGTTAATGATTTATGTCAATTAAAATTGTAAAATAAATTTTCTTAATTTTGTTATATAAATGGGTTAATATTAGTACTAAGTTTATCAATAAATTATAATATAAATAATGTTGTTGTAGAAATTTATAACAATATTTCCCTGTAACGTTTAATAAATTTCAATAAATTGCTTTTTTAATTATGGATAAGTATACACTCTGTTAATATGTTTAGTTTAAAATCCAAAAGTAGGTTCATGCTTTCTGTTGGAGAAGGAGGTATAATATTACTATATTTCAAAAATAACACTTTAAATAAAAGATATTTCATTAAGGACAAAAATGATAAAGCAGTATCTGATCTAAGTTTATGCCTTTCATCGGATAAAAAAGCACCTTTGTATCTAGTGCTCAATCATGCAGATCAGAATTACTTGCTACAGTCCATTCCAAAAGTAAATAGGATTAGTGCCTACCTATCAGCAAAAGCAAAGGTGGAGCATTTTGCTCGCAATAACGATATAAGCTCAGTTTATTTGGTTGAGAAACCAAATAAATTTAACCAAAACTTGTATTATCTTCTTGTTTCATCAAAAGCAAAACATTTAGTGGAATATTGGTTAAATGTGTTTATAGAGATAGGCTCTAACTTTAAGGGAATATTAATGTTTCCTATAGAAATAAATAATATGGCAAGAAAGGTCTTCTATAAGGACCCTGATAATTGGAAGATCATAGTTGTTGCAACCAAAACTGGAGGCTATAGGCAAGTGGTTTTTAAAGAGAATAAAATGGTATTTACACGTTTAGTGCCATTTACTAAGGATAGTCTACCAGGGATTATTGCAGGTGGAATATATCAAGAAGTGCGAAATACTATTCGGTCTTTAACTAAGTTTGGCCTCAAGAAAAACGATCTTATTGACCTTTGCATGGTAGTACCAGAAGATATTAAGACTAGTTTATCAGTCATAAGTTTTTCGGAGAATAGCGTGAGCATATTAACTCCATATGAGCTGGGCAAATTGCTAGGGTTGGAATTAGCTGTAAGTGAGAAAGACAGTTTCTGCGATACCATAATTCTATTCCACAGTTTTAAGAATAAACCGGCAGCTGTTTTTAATACAAAGGAAACTAAAGAATTTTATCTATTAAACTACCTTTATTTGCACTCTCCGCGAATTTTTCTATACTTTGCTTCAATTTTAATTGTAATCAACATTCTTTATTTGTTAAATTTGCACTCGAATCTTAACGTTGCTGGTAATTTATCAGCAAAGAAGGGAGCCTTAGATAATCAATTAATGAAACTCAGCCAAAACTATAATGTGAGAAAAATAAGTGAAGTCTATGATTTCATTAACATCAATAACATTTTATCTAAGATGGAATATTCTCCTCTTGTACAAGTGGGGTATGTAGAAAAGTTAAAAGTACCAGGTGTAGAACTTCAATCATTTGAGTGGAATTATAATGAGGCGGAAAATTATATTACTACAGCTCTAAGATTTGACTTTCAATCTGGCAAAGATATTTCTTATCAATACAAGGAACTACAAAAAAAATTAAACAACAATTTTCGCACCTATGACATTGATATTTCTAGTTTGCCTGCCACTAAAAAGCAAAATATATCTATTGATGTTAAAATAGGAGAGGCTATGTAAACTAATGACTATCTTCCAGTTAAAAAAAAGAGTTGCAATTCAACTTGTGTTTTATTTGTTATTATCTGTGGGGTTAATAGGGGCATTAACTTACGTTGTTATTTATAGTAAAAAAGTCCATAGTAAAAACCAAAATGCTATTGATGAGATACGTTCTATAAATTTACAAATCACTGAAGTCCAAAAAAAGGAAGTTGTTTTAAATAAAAATCTAGATTTGTGGAAAAGAATTTCTTCTTCAAATTTACACAGCAGCAGATACATTGCAAATTTGAATTTCGAGCTTGGCAAGCTATATAAAAAATACTACATACTAGAACCTGAAATATCAATTTCCATACCTGAGGAAGTTGAATTACACGGTGAAAGTGAGCATACAAAAGTGATAAAAAGTGAAGTTACCCTAAACTTCAGTTCAATTAGCGATAAGCATATTTTTTTATTTTTACAGTCTATTCCAAGTCTTCCTGGTTATGTTACGATCAAATCTCTTGTTCTGAATAAAGAGAGAAATATTGATGCTGCAACTATGAATCAGATTTTGAATGGTAATATGATAGAGATAGTGAGAGCTAATATGGTCTTTGACTGGTACACTATACTAAATAGATGAGATAATGAAGATAAAGCTATTTTTTATTTTTACTCTACTGTTTTTCAGTGTGAATGTATATTGCAGTTGTAAAGGTATTATAGAAAGCATAGAAATTTGTAAAGAATATACTTGTCGGCAATATATTGGTAATGAAGACTTTATCGAGCACAGAATACTGGGATTAAATAGCAAGGGTTTATGTGTATATATAGAAAAACAAGATAATGATGAAATGGTTTGTCATCACTCTAAGCATGGGGTAATGATGGAAAAAAAATATTTCGAGAGCGTTTTCAAAGTTGGCAATCAAGAAGTCGATGATTTTATTAACATAGCAAATTTGCGTGCAAAAGAGTGTTTCTTTATAAACGATCGAAAAACAAATTATACTGATCAGGATGATATAATAAAGGAAGCAGTGGAGAGTAACTCTGACGCCTTATCACAATACAATGATATGAAAAGCATTTTTTTTGATGAGGAGTCGATTAATAAGATAGTCAGTGAGATGGAAAAATTTCACCAGCGGTCTTCAGGAGCTGCAGAAGAAAGGATATTAGACAATTTTAATTGTAAGGTGGTGAGTTTAGATTCGATTTTATACTTTTCTTCCGATACATGGAGAATATGGGTGAATGGAAGGCTATTTTCGAATGCTAAGGATTTAAAAGTTCATTCGGTGACTGAAAACTATGTAACTTTTGTATGGGCTGTAGACCAAAAAGTGGTAAAAAAGCGAGCGAATAATTCTCAGAATGTATATTTAGGTGATGGGAATGTTATGTTCACGCTTTATCCAGGCCAAAAATTTGACTTAGATAGCTTATCTATTAGATAATTTAATATATGTGCGCTTGTAGCTCAGTTGGATAGAGCGTTGCCCTCCGGAGGCAAAGGCCGTGGGTTCAAATCCCTCCAAGCGCATTAGATTTGACAATAGTATTTTCGCATAAGATAATATAAAAAGTTTATTTAAAGCACAATTATGTCCAATGGTACTATAAACAAAGTCATATTAATTGGTAATTTAGGAAGGGATCCTGAAATTAGAACTATGCAAAACGGAAAAGAGATGGCAAGCTTTTCAATAGCCACATCTGAAAGTTGGACTGATAAGTCTTCCGGTATACGCTCTGAAAAGACAGAGTGGCATAATATTGTAGTGTTTAATGAAGGATTAGTAAAAGTCGTCAAGGATTTTGCACGCAAAGGCAGTAAAGTTTACATTGAAGGTTCTTTGAGGACCAGGAAATATACTGACCAAAATGGTAGTGAAAGATATATCACAGAAGTGTTGCTGCAGAATTTTAGTGGCGTTCTTGCACTCTTGGACTCACGAAATAGTGCACCAAGCCTTGACTATAAACCAAGTGAGTACAAGCAAAACGAAACAGAGCAAAAAAATCAGTATGAAAATTTTGATAGTGAGATAAAAGAAGAGCTCATTGATGACGAAATACCATTTTAATAACTTCAATTGAAATCATTATCTACATTTCTATGGACTGCTTGTGTCACGCCTTTTAATTGTAGCGGAGATAGCATAGATTACCGCAGTTTGCAGCGTTTACTTACAATGCAGGCTGAAGCTGGAAATGGCGTAGTGTTGCTAGGTAGCACAGGTGAGGGCCTATCACTTACTGATTCTGAAAAACGTACATTAGTTGAATTCGTGTGTAAGCTGGAATTAAACACGAAAATTATGGTTGGCATACCGGGAGTGAATTTACATCAGGCTCTCAAGTGGCTTGACTTTTGCAAGGATATGCCTATTCATGGCTATCTCATGACAACTCCAATTTATACAAAACCTGGAATCATGGGGCAAACTTTGTGGTTTGAAAAGCTACTTGAGAAAGCACGTGTGCCAGCTATGCTTTATAACATTCCATCGAGAGCAGGAGTAAATCTTCATGCTGAAACTGTGCGTAACTTATCCAGCCACGAAAAATTTTGGGCTATTAAAGATTCAAGTGGCACTGTTGATACTTTAATTGAATATAAGAAAGTTGCGCCAAACATCGAAGTTTTTTGTGGAGATGATAATATGATACTTGAAATGGCTGCTTGTGGTGCAGCTGGTCTGGTCTCTGTTGCTTCCAATATTTGGCCACGCGTGGCGCATAAATATGTTAGGCAATGCCTACTTTCATTCCAGCACATGACGCTGGAATCTAAGAAAAAAACAACTGCTCAAACGGTAGAAGATGACACAAAAAGTTTAACAAATGTTTGGCAACAAGCCTGCAAAGCACTATTTATTGCCAGTAATCCAATACCTACCAAAGCACTCCTGCATGATATTGGGCTCATAGAGTACAAAACTGTCCGCCTACCACTCAGCACACAAGACTTGCCTTCCGTTGAAACATTAAGGCAAGTGAATGCTTGGATGGAAAGAATTGACTAACAGGTAGGAAACGTTTGTTAACATTATTAGACTTCCCATACAACCATATAAAAAACCAGAACGCGTGATACACAACTGCATGAACATTGTGATTTGAGCCTACCAAGACCCCAGCGCCTCCTTATTCTTGTCATCCCAGTGTTCCTTATTCTTGTCATCCCAGTGCCCGGACACTGGGATCCAGTCTTCCATAAAAATGGTGCATTTTAACATAACTTTTATGCTCACTAGCCTAATAAAGTTCCTAGATTCCAGCGTCACGCGCTGGAATGACACCACTTGTTGTAAAAACAGATGTTCGTTCATAGGTTGCAACTAGCTATAAATGTTAATAAATTTACTAAACGAGAAAAAAAGCAAAAGAAGCCCTAGTCGGTATTTATTTTTAGTATTGGCGTTTTTATGCTTTAAACGCTGCAATTTAGCTGCTTTTAAGCGCAACTAGTCTAAGCTATAATATTTAAGAAATTTACCAGACAGAGAAAAAAGACAATAAAACCCCGAGGTAGCTAGTTATTCCACTCTCTATTTTAAAATCCGGCGTTGGGTGATGTCTTAAACGACTTATAAGCGCGTTTCAGCTTTTATAGGGAAAAACCCGAAGTTTTAAAAAGACATGCAGTGCACATGGTGCGAAAAATTAAACAATAGTACGCCAAATACAAGTTCTCTTGTCATTTTAACCTGTACAGATTGGGAAGTTAAACAAATAGCTTCAATACCATGATAATGAGGTTGGTGAGAGTTGTCAAGTAGTTTTTTGTTTCTGTTGGGTAACATTTGCTTTCTGTGTATAACAGCTTAGGTCTTTCAAGATGATGAAAGGTAATGCAAGAAATTCAATCATAGAAAAAAATTAGGGCTTTTCAGTTTGATCTTTTGTTATAATAATATGCTTATGTTCTTAACTAAAAACGATGCTTAGAGGCTTTCTCTTGATTTTTATATTCACAGTGTTCATGCCGCTGTCAAACGCTGATGCGAGGAAATATATCAGAATTGTTGGGTCTTCAACTGTTTTTCCTTTTATCTCGTTTATAGCTGAGGATTTCAACCGTGTGTTCTCCTTTAAAACTCCAGTTGTGGAATCAATAGGAAGTGGGCCAGGGTTCAAAATGTTTTGCTCAGGGATAGGGGAAGGTACGCCAGATATTGCTGCTTCGTCTCGTTCTATAAAAGATGCAGAAAGGGAGCTATGCAAAAGAAATAAAGTTGATGAAATGATAGAGATTATTATTGGCTATGATGGAGTTGTAATCGCAAACTCTAATCAAAGCCATAGATTTGACTTCTCAAAAAAAGATTTATTTGAAACTTTGTCTGCATATTCTCAAGAGAATGGCAAGCTGGTAAAAAATAATAAGAAGCTTTGGTCTGATGTAAGCCAGGCCTTACCAAAAACAGAAATTGAAATTTATGGTCCACATCAAAATACAGGTACGTACGAAACTTTGATTAATTCTATTATGCTCGATCAATACTCATGCATGAATTCAAGGATTTTCAAAGAGAATTATGAAAACCAGGAAGAAAGAAAGAAAGCCTGTAGCAGTATAAGGGACGATGGAAGGTATAAGGAAGTTGGGATTAATGAAAACATAATAATACAAAAGTTGAAAAGCAACAAGAACGCTTTGGGAATATTTAGTTTTAGTTTTTTGATGAGGAACCAGGATAAAATACAAGGAAGCACAATTGCAGGAATTGAGCCAACTTATGAAAATATATCATCGGGAAAATATATATTAGCAAGGCCTCTATATCTTTATATAAAAAAAGAACACTTGAATACCGTTGATGGATTAAGAGAGTTCATTAGAGAAGTTATCGATTCTATCAGTACTGAAGATGGGTACCTATCTAAGCTCGGTCTGATCCCACTTTCAAGTGAAGACATAAAGAAAGTTTCAGCAAAAGTTCATGATATAGTGTGATATCTTTTTGTTCTGGTCTATGGAAAATCATCAGCACTTGCAAACGTTGCGTTCAATTGCATTTATTGTTGGAGTATTTCTATTGGTGTTTAGCTTAACAATGGTCATTCCTGCTATTACTAATAAGTATCTGGGCTACGAATGGAAAATTTTTCTAGCTGGGTTTGTAATCACTTGCACATCTGGCGCAATTTTTGTTTTATTAGGTAAATTAAGCAGGTTGCATGGAATGCCAGTGGTTTTTACGATTACCAGTTGTGCTTGGATTGCTTTATCCCTATTTGCAGCTATTCCATTCTACCTTGATAGTCTGGACTATGTTGATGCATTGTTTGAAACGATATCTGGCTTTACCACAACAGGGGCAACTGTATTTAGTGATGTTGAAAAGCTATCTCCAGGAATACTGCTGTGGAGAGCAATGCTGCATAGTATAGGTGGCTTTGGCATAATTACTATAGGAATTGCAGTTCTTCCTACGCTCAGGGTTCTGAGTCTAAATGATTTACTCTATTCTGAATGTTCAGATGCTACAAAAAGAAGATTACCAAACACGCGAAGCGTAGTGATTCATGCTACAGCAATATATTATGGTCTAATTTTGTTGTGCATATTTTCCTATTATCTAGCTGGTATGCCATTATTTGATGCAATATGCCACGGAATGTCCGCTGTATCAACTGGTGGATTTGCTAACTATAACGATTCCATAGGGCACTATAATGATCCCTTACTAGAAGTTATAACAATCATTTTCATGATCTTGGGTTCTTTGCCTTTTCTTGGCTATTTAAGAATCATAAGACGGTTAGACATTTACTGCGATGAACAGGTCTCTTACTTTACTGGGATAGTCATCGTCTCATCTTTATTTGCTTGTTTTTGGTTGTACAAAAATGTTGATTTAGGAGTATCATTGTCATTTAGGATATAGCGCATTTACCATCACCTCTTTTATTACGTCAACTGGCTATGTGGTGTGCAATTACGTGGATTGGGGCTTTATTTCAGTCTTAGCTTTTTTTCTAACCTTTATTGGTGGATGTGGAGGTTCTGCAAGTGGTGGAATCAAAACCTTCCGTTTGATTGTTTTTTTAAGGTCTATAGGAAATCGCTTTCGCCTTTTATTAGATCCTAATGCAGGTGATAGGGTGAAGTTTAATGGTAAAGTTTTAGAAGATGACGAAGTTCACTCTATATTTACGTTTTTTGCAATTTACATATTAACATTCACTATATCATCAATAGTGATGTCTTACTTAGGTAATATGGATTTTATAACGAGCATTAGCGCAGTCTCTGCGACGCTTACGAACTCTGGTCCAGGGTTCAGTAACTTAATTGGTCCTTCGGGTAATTATTCCTCCTTTAGCAGTGGAGTAAAACTATTTCTGTCATTTCTAATGCTGCTTGGCAGGCTTGAAATATTGCCAATCTATTTCTGTATAGGCAACTTATTCTTGTTTAACAGAAGAGAGTAGTTTAGCTGCCTAAAAGGTTGAGAAATAGTTTCCTTAGTATTGGAAATTACATAATATACATTATGGAAAATATGAGAAACACAGCCACCAGGTTAGTGCTCAAAAATGCTTAAGTGGCAAAAACTTATGTATTCCACTGGGTTATCAACATGGTTATCCACAATGTCGTGAATAACCTCAGCTACGTCTAAATAAGAAAATTGGTATCTCGGCGAAAAGTAAGGAAAAAGGTAGTTTACCTTCTTCCTTCTGCTTAACTATATGCTGGTTCTTGTTTTGGTTCTTATAGTGTGTCAATTTCTTCCATCTGACTAAGTCTGAAGTATGAGTTAATGAATTATTATAATTTTTACTGAAATACTAATATAGTTAAGCTTTAATAGTGAGGTGTGAGAAATGAGAGCAACAAGAAACCGTCATGACTGCGCAAATGATGGCACTTGCGGTAAATCTATACAAAGTCGTAAGATTTCGGATACCGATATTTCTTTTTTTGATGGTAGTGGAAAGTTAATTACCAAAGTGCCTAAACTGCCAAAGTATTCTGGTGACAAATATGTAAATCGGTTGTACAAAGAAGCTGAGTCAAAACAGTTTCACTATCCTCCCACTGATATACAAAATGTATTGCCCAACAGTTTAACCGTTAAACACGGATATATAAATTGTACTGTGAAATATGATAGCTTATCTGAGCAAGAGCAAAATCAAATAGAAACGGACATTAAAAACGCATATGAGGCATTCAAGGAAAAGTTTTGCCTAGAAAATAGTAATGCAAGTTACAATATCACAGTCTATATTTTCAACAATAGAAGCGATTATACAAAGTACAACGATCTTCTAGGTATAAATGCAGATGGTGGTCCAGGTTATATTACAATGGGAGTAACAGATTACCGTAATATTTTAACGTACAAACAAGATTCAATGGATGCCGTTCTAGGTCATGAGTTAGGTCATATATTTCAATTACGTTTTTCACTAGCAGGAGCAGTACGGAATTTGCATTTGATTGATACTGAATTCATAGCGAATGTTATCGGGCGAGAGACAGAAGAAAAAAACTATAGAGCTATTTGCAAGTGGCTTGGTGTAGATGAGTATTCGAACTATGGACCATCGGGATTTAAATTCAAATACAAAGGTACAGCTGGTAGTGTATTGCACAAGAACCTTTCAGAAGAGGAAAAATTTCAAATTATACAACATATCAAGGATTATGGACTAGATGAATATAGGAGCTCTGAATGGGGGCTTAGATTCAAATATAAAAAGACAATTAGTAGTATACGCTGCAAGAACCTTTCAGAAGAGGAAAAACTTCAAATTGTACAACGTTTCAAGGATTATGGACTAGATAAATATGAGAGCACTGAAAGGGGGTTTGCATTCAAATACAAAGGTACAACTAGCTATGTAAGGCGCGAGAACCTTTCAGAAGAAGAGAAATTTCAAATTATACAACGTTTCAAGGATTATGGACTAGATAAATACGAGAGCTCTAAATGGGGGTTTGAATTCAAATGCAAAGGTACAACTGGTTATGTAAGGCGCGAGAACCTTTCAGAAGAAGAGAAATTTCAAATTATACAACGTTTCAAGGATTATGGACTAGATAAATACAAGAGCACTGAAAGTGGGTTTGCATTCAAATACAAAGGTACAACTGGTTATGTAAGGCGCGAGAACCTTTCAGAAGAAGAGAAATTTCAAATTATACAGGATATCAAGAATTCTTATAAGTCGCTTACTAGTAAATGTTATGGATTGGGGCATGATATTACAATTTTATCGATTTTTTTGGATGAAAAGAATAATATAGATAGCATACGTTTTTATAATCTAAGCAAGAATATATGCAAAACATTAGATAAGACTCTTACAAGCAGAAGCAAACCTGAAGAGGATTATGGATTAGATGAATATTCGGACTATGGATCGTGGTTTAAATTCACATACAAAGGTACATCTACTTTCAGTGTACATTATAAGAACCTTTCAGAAGAAGAGAAATTTCAAATTATACAGGATATCAAGAGTTCTTATAAGTCGCTTGCTAGTGAATGTGATGGATTGGGGAATGATATTACAATTTTATCGATTTTTTTGGATGAAAAGAATAATGTAGAAGGCATGTGTTTTTATAATAAAAACAAAAATATACGCAAACTATTAGATAAGACTCTTATAAGCAGAAGCAAACCTGAAGAAGAGGTAAATGAAGTGAAACATACGGATACAGGAGAACCAACGAAGCATCAACCAGTATTGCCAAATTCAAAAATTACTAACGTCGGCAGAAGTAAACCTGAAAAAGAGGTAAATGAAGTGCAACATACAGGCACAGGAGAACCTACGGAGCATCAACCAGTATTGCCAAATTCAAAAATTACTAACGCCGGCAGAAGTAAACCTGAAGAAGAGGTAAATGAAGTGCAACATACAGGCACAGGGGAACCAACGAAGCATCAACCAGTGTTGCCAAGTCCAAAAATTATCAACGCCGGCAGAAATAAACCTGAAGAAGAGGTAAATGAAGTGAAGCATACAGGCACAGGGGAACCAACGAAGCATCAACCAGTATTGCCAAATTCAAAAATTATCAACGCCGGCAGAAATAAACCTGAAGAAGAGGTAAATGAAGTGAAGCATACAGGCACAGGGGAACCAACGAAGCATCAACCAGTATTGCCGAATTCAAAAATTACCAATGCCGGCAGAAGTAAACCTGAAGAAGAGGTAAATAAAGTAGAACATACAGGCTTAAAGGAAGAACAAAGTAAAGTAGAAGAGAGTCAACAAGACTCTAGTAACTCGTTACCTAATGTTATTTTTCAAGCGCTTGACTACATTATTGGTTCCATTTCATCATTCTTTTCATGGTTATTTGGCTCTAAAGAGAAAGAACAACCTGCTCAGCAATCTGATGATAACCACCTTTCTTTGCTTAAGTTTGATGTGAGCAAGTTAGATCACGATGTTGGAGATCACTCGTCAGACAATCATAACCATTATCACTCATCTGATGATCTAATATAGCAACTCCCCTACCCTTCTTAGTTTATGTCTATAGCTTTTCAAATATGGGAAAGTAGTTATTTAAATAATTAGATGAAGAATTAAGTAAATCATCCTGAAATTCTTGCTTTTTTGTTGCGCAAAGAAATGACTTTTATTTCATTAGATCTCTTGCATTATGGTTTAGGAGAAACGCAGAGGAGCACCGCAAAATACTTGGAACCCGAACTATGGATTAGAAATTGGGTATAATATCAAAAAAAAGAATAGAAAATCAGCAAGTTATACGATCGCTAATCCATGCATAACAGAAAGTTTGCTAATACCAATTGCTGGTCGAAAAGTGTTGAATATCAGCAACTTACAAATATCCGAAGTAAAAATGATTTTATGCTATTAAAATTAGTGTAGAAAAAACTCAGAATTTCAGGAGTTTACATCAGGCTAATCCATAGTTCGGGTTTGGAGTATCCCAACAGCTAACGCGTAGCGAAATGACGGTTTTTCAAATTTTCAGGATATCATCCAAGTAGTCCTCCTCCTATTATCCCAGTACCTCCTTTTTTTTGTGTGTGTCGTGTGTCTCATTCCAGAGTCTCCTTTTTTTGTCATCCCAGTGCCTTCTTTTTTTGTCATCCCAGTGCTTGACACTGGGATCCGGGATACTACTTTAGTAATAAATATTTAATAAATTTACCAAATAGAGAAAAAAAGGCAAAAGAAGCCCTGGCCATTGTCTACTTTCAGTATTGGCGTTTTTATGCCTTAAACGCTGCAATTTAGCTGCTTTTAAACGCAACTAGTCTAAGCTATAATATTTAAGAAATTTACCATACAGGAAAAAAAGACAATAAAACCCCGAGGCAGCTAGTTATTCTACTCTCTATTTTAAAATCCGGCGTTGGGTGATGTCTTCAACGACTTATAAGCGCGTTTCAGCTTGTATAGGGAAAAACCCGAAGTTTTAAAAAGACATGCAGTGCACATAGTGCGAAAAATTAAACAATAGTACGCCAAATACAAGTTCTCTTGTCATTTTAACCTGTACAGATTGGGAAGTTAAACAAATAGCTTCAGCCCCATTATAAGGGTAACGGCGAAAGTTGTCAAGTAGTTTTTTTGTTCTGTTTCTATGGTCAGTGTTACGCATTGGAGTGACATAAATCTTGTGTTGTTTAAAAAGAGTGCTTAGGGGCAGCAAAAAATATAACAATTCTCAGTGTCATTAGAAGGTTTTGCTTAAAAATACATTTTATTTCATTTAGAATATCTTACTTGGTTTATTTATATATAGTGAATAAGTTACTACAGAAGTTTTACAGCATTATTTATTGTCTTTACCGTGCTTTGATTGACACAATTTATAATGACGGAATGGAGCATGCTGGATATTTATCATTTTTAATCCTATTGTCAATATTCCCTTTTCTCATCGTTTTAATAGCTTTAGCGTCAACATTTGCAAATTTCTTGGACCAATACAACATCGGCTGGGCATTTATAATTGATCACATGCCACAGGACATTTTAGCATCCTTAATGCCGCGTATTAGGGAGATAATATCTGGTCCACCACAGAGTTTATTGACTTTGGCAATTGTGGGTGCTGTTTGGACAGCCTCATCAACGATTGAAGGGCTGAGAACAATATTGAATAAAGCCTACAAAGTTCCAGTTTCACCACCCTATATATTGAGAAGGGTGCTCAGTATATTGCAATTTTTGGTAATTACGCTCATTATAACTCTGACTATAGTGTTCTCCACATTAGTGCCAATGCTGATTGATTTTTCCTATCAGGGGCTAAGTTACACCAAATATCTCCTCATCGAATTTGTACTCTTCATAGTGGTTTCCTGGCTATACTTTATGCTACCCAGCGTAAAACAAAATATGTCAGACGTGTTTCCTGGATCTTGTGTAGTTGTTATGCTCTGGACAGCTTCTGCTTCAGCTTTCAAACAATACTTAAAAGCTTCTTTTGGCCAATTGGACTTAATATACGGAAGTTTGGGTGGTGTGGTAGTGTCGTTACTGTTTTTCTATATAGTGAGTTTAATTTTTATATATGGAGCAAAGTTTAATTTTCAGCTAAAATGTTTTAATGAGTCTCGCTGAGGAAAAAGAATGGGTAAGTTAGAAGGCAAAATAGCTTTAATTACCGGGGCTTCAGGTGGAATTGGGTCTGCTGTTGCAAAAAGGTTTGTAAAGGAAGGTGCGTGTGTAATTTTAATTTCAAGGTCTATTGATCATCTCAAGCCACTGTACAATGAAATTGAGGAATTTGAAGAGTTCAAAGAAGGCTCTGTTAAGCTAATTCAACTTGATCTTTTAGACTTTGAAAACGTAAAGATACTAACAAATATGATAGAAAGCCTAAAATTATCAGAGTCTTGGGCACTTGATATATTAGTTGCGTGTACTGGAATTTTAGGTAAATTGAATCCTGTCCACGACTGCGAGCTTGAGGAGTTACAGAATGTAATGAATACAAATTTCACTGCCAATTGGTACTTGCTAAAAAACCTGGATCCAATGCTGAAAAAATCTAATTCTGGAAGAGTGATATTCATGACCTCAGAAGTAACACTTTCTCCTTCTTCTTATCCGTATTGGGTACCTTATGCTGCAAGTAAAGCTGCACTAGAAATCATGGTAAAGATATATGCATCTGAGACAAAGCATACAAAGCTGTGTGTGAATGCTGTATATCCAGAGGGACCTGTTGACAGCGAAATGTACAAGCAAGCGTTTCCTGGAAAGGATACGCCTGAATTAGTGCTACCTGATAAACTAACGGACAAGTTTGTGGAGTTAGCTTCTGAAGATTGTAGCGTATCAGGACAAATTTTACCATTGAGCAAATCTCTTGAATAAGCTGCACAACTGTACGAGCATTATGACTCTAGCCTATCAATAGGGTTTCATGAAAGTAGATGCTACTAGTCATTTATCTTCAAAGCTTGAATAAAAGCATTATGTGGAATATTGACATTTCCTATAGAATGCAATCTTTTCTTACCTTTCTTTTGTTTTTCTAAAAGCTTCATTCTTCGCGTTACATCTCCACCATAGAGTTTAGCTGTCACATCCTTTCTGTATGGATTAATCGTTTCCCTGGCAATAATTTTGCTACCCACTGCTGCTTGAATTGCAATCTTATATTGCTGACGTGGTATCAAATCCTTCAAACGCGCACATATCTCGCGTCCCCTTTTTTCTGCCCTACTTTTGTGAACAATGCATGCCAATGCATCAACAGGCTCTCCATTAACTAAAAAGCTCAATTTATCTATCTGACTTTCCCGATAATCGGAAATTTCCCAATCCAAACTTGCATATCCCTTAGAAATTGATTTTAGCCTATCGTAAAAGTCAAAAACAACCTCAGATAGCGGTAACTTATACTTCATCAGTGCTGTTGTTGTGCTACCAACATAAGATAAATCTTTTTGCTCTCCTCTTCTTTCTTCACACAGAGATAGAATTTCTCCTAAATATTGATCAGGTACCATTATGGTTGCGGTAATCCACGGCTCTTCTACCATCTCAACCTTTGTAGGATCTAGCATATCACTTGGATTATGAATGTTCAGAATTTTACCATTTCGTGTTGTAACCCTATATATAACACTCGGCGCGGTTGCTGTTAGGTCTAAATCAAACTCTCTCTCAAGCCTCTCTTGGATAACTTCAAGATGTAGCATCCCTAAGAAACCACAACGAAATCCATAGCCGAGTGCATTCGACGTTTCAGCTTCAAAGGTAAAACTTGCATCATTTAAATGTAGTTTTTCCAGTGCTTCTCTTAAATATTTAAAGTCATCTGTTTTGTTGGGAAAAATGCTACAGAATACCACAGGATGCACTTCTTTAAATCCAGGCAGTGCTTCATTACAAGGCCTCTTTTCCTCAGTGATGGTGTCCCCTACCCTACAGTCTGCCACTTCTTTCATTGAAGCAGTTATAAAACCAACTTCACCTGCTGAAAGTTCACCCGTCATTACTTTTTTAGGAGTAAAAATACCGATATTATCCACCTGGTATGTAGCATTGTTCGACATCATAACAATCTTCATGCCTTTTTTTAGTACTCCATTTTTAACTCGCACTAAAATCACTACCCCTAGGTAAGGATCATACCAACTATCAACCAAAATTGCTTGCAGTGGAGCGTTTGCATCGCCCTGTGGAGCTGGAAGTTTCGTCACTATTGCTTCAAGTACATCCCTTACTCCAAGTCCAGTCTTTGCCGATATTAACACTGACTCACTTGCATCAATACCAATTACTTCTTCAATCTGAAGTTTTACCCTTTCTGGATCTGCAGCAGGAAGATCAACTTTATTGAGCACAACTATTATCTCATGATTATTGTCAACAGCTTTGTATACATTTGCAAGAGTTTGAGCCTCAACTCCCTGGCTGCTATCCACCACTAAAAGCGAACCTTCGCATGCAGCCAAGCTTCGACTCACCTCATACGAAAAGTCAACATGACCTGGGGTATCCATAAGGTTCAAGCAATATTGATTCCCATCATTTGCAGTGTAGTTGAGCCTTACCGTCTGTGCTTTGATTGTAATTCCACGTTCGCGTTCTATCTCCATTGAATCGAGCACTTGATTGGTCATTTCTCTTGCTTCAAGACCATTACATTCTTCTATCAAGCGGTCAGCAAGCGTTGACTTTCCGTGATCTATATGTGCTATTATTGCAAAATTTCTTATATTATCCATTGATGGCTATTCTACATATTGTAGAACTATTTTACATTTGAAGTGCTGCAAGGGCAATTACTTACTTCTCCTTTAACAAAGATAGTACCTGCTTCGAGTGAGAAACCACTTTATTAACCATATAGCTCTCATGATTATTATCTATTTTAGACAATTCATATAGGTAATTCACCATCATTCCAGCTGATTGACTAATGCCCTTTTCAGAAGTGTCTGCCATCCAGTTCAGCTGTTTTATTGATGCACCATTGCTTAAATGAAAATGTGCTACCGGGTCATAAGCACCGCCACTACTGTTTTTAACCTTTAGCAAGTAATGTGCACAAAGCTTCAGCAAGCATTGTTTTTCGCATTCAGTATTGGTTTTTAATTGCTCTATGCTTTCTAAAATTTCTGCACTAGATTGCTTTATATTCAGTTTGCCCAATAAAGTAATATCTTGGCTTAAACTTTCTTTCAGCCATTTCGTAAAGCCAGGTATTGGGGAAAGCGTTGCGTATGTTTTTACGCTTTTAAATTCCTGCGATAGTTTTTCCACAACCCTTTTGATCAAAAAATTACCTAGGCTGATTCCAGACAACCCTGCTTGGGTATTTGATATTGAATAGAATATGGCAGTGCTTGCACTGCTTGGATCACTTGAAGGTACCGACTCATCTAAGAGATGTTGAATGCTATCTGCAATTCCATCCATCAATGCAACTTCCACAAAAATTAGAGGTTCATTTGGTATTTTGTAATGAAAAAAGGCAAAACATAGACGATCAGAATCCAGCCTGTTTTTTAAATCACCCCAAGAGGAAATTTTATGCACAGCTTCATATTTTATAAGTTTTTCTAACAACGATGCAGGTGAATCCCAGGTAATTTGACGAAGATCAAGTAGATCAACGTCAACCCAGGAGAGAAGTATGCTTTTTAATTCACTTTCTAGTCGATTGAGCTCTTTATATTGGTTCTTTAACTTAAGCACGTCAGAACGCATATCGACAATAAACTTAAGGCCTTCCGGCAAAGAAATAAATTGCTTCAATATTTTAGAACGCGGTGATTCAAGGACTTTTATCAAGTCCTGTTCAAATTTATAGTTTAACTCGGGATTCTGATTTTCCCTATATTCTTTTATTTTTTCACCTATCTCCGCTTTATTCAGATTAAATTTTTCTGCTAGGGTCTGCAGAAATTTTATTTTACCCTTCTCCGATAAACTTAAATATAGATTACCAAGAGATACAGTGTTCTTACGTGCTGAAACCTCTCCTCCCTTTGGATTTAAGCACTCGTTCATCTTCAAGACTAAGCTATCGATATCGTGGCTACTGCCTAAATCAGGGCTAATATTGCCAATCCACGATCTTACAGCATCTGCCACTTCGCCTAGTATTTTAAAAAAACCTTTTACTGCTTTCTTATCTTCAACTTGCGCTACATCAGTTTTAACTAGTGATTCTTTCGTCATAGATTTCTTTTACCGTACATCTATATTAAACCAAAGAAAAATCTTAGTCTACACAGCAGGCACCGTTATCGAATTATTAGTAATTTTTATGATATAATTAATCATAGTTAACAGAGAAAAACGTTATGGCAGAAGCAAAGAAAAATCCAATAGCTACATTGAAAGCTCAAGCCAAAAAGTTTGACTTCAGCAAATTAAGAGCCGCAGAAGATAACAAAGGAGCAAACTCCGGTGTAACTATGTATGGCGATTTTCACAGAATGAACTTTGTTATCAACAAAAAAATTATAAACGAAACTTCAATTCACACGTTGATAGAAAGAGCTTGGAAGCAATATTCATGGAGAAAACTCAAGCGCAGTCTCATTGATAAAGGAACTAATACATATGGGAAAAAGCTTTACAGCAGCGAAGAGCAAGTTTTTCTACTAAAAGAAGAAGTAAAGAAAAACAGTAATTATCGCCCAATTGCAAAGGAGATTTTTAAGGAAATGTTTAAGTATGCCAAAGCTCGAGTTCCAAGTGACCCCATTTTAGAAGAGCTAGTTACTAATTGTAATCAGTCTTCTTACTGTGGTGGAGGGCTAGTAACAAATGTCCTCGCTCCTGCACTTTTTCCCCATAAGCTAGCGCTTGGAAGTCAGGGTACTATCCACATCAACTGTACCAATAGAAACTGTGTTAGCATCAAATCCGATAACGAAATATCTATAACAGACACTAAATTGCTAACTCAAGGTTGTGACCCAGAAGAAGCGGTTATGTGTCAGTTGAATAACTCACTAGAGTTTACACTTAATTCCCAAGATGGCAAAGATAGTGTAACATATAAAAAAGGTAAATTATCACTTACTATTCCCAAGGAGCTAAAAAGCTATCAAGATGGTGGCAAGAGTCTGTTTGATGTTATAAAAGAATATTTTCAAAAATTCTGCGAAAAGTTAGGATTTAAGTTCGAAGCAAAAATAAAACAAAATTTAAGAAAGCAATTGAAAGTAGATAGCCATTTGGAAAGCGTGAAACCTCCTGTTCATATTAATCAGCATGTTCATAGCAGTTGAGGACTATAGCTAACCTTCGCTTCTTAACTTAAGATGCTCCAGCATCATCTACTGCTTCTAAATACACCATTGCTAGACATATAGCGCTATGCACTTCTATAGATATCTTATCACTTAAACTTCGATTAAAGCAAGAATTTTTCCCTAGAAAAGCAAGCTTATCAAGAGATAGCTCCCATTTTAATCCTTTAGTTGATATTTGAGCTCTCGGTATACCAAGTAAGGATATTTTAGTATTTTTCGGCAAAGAAAAATGGGTAATACCTTTTTTTAAGATGTACCCTACCATGGGAGGTGCAGGCGTGTAAAAGATACTACCTGTACTTAGAAAAACGTTAATATTTTGCAGTATGTGATCAATTGCTCCTCCAGTAATACCCGTTATTATTGATGGCAGCAACTTAATTGTTTTTAAGTGAGCCATTGCTTTAGAAAAGTCGCAGTAATTCTGATCAGGTAAATATACTGTGCTTAAACCAGTACGTAAATTCGGACTTATGCTATCCAAATCTCCTATTACAAGATTAGGTTGTACGTCAATTGATAAAAGCCTATTTGCTCCTCCATCTACAGCAATAATAGGTATGCCTTGTTTAAAAAACGACGAATCAGGTATTTCCCCATTCAACACCACGATAGAACGATATTGTTGTTTTATACTACAGCGTTGTACATGATTATGAAATGCTTCGTGCAGATTTTGCATCATAATAACATTTTTGAATAATTGATATTATACTAATTACTAACCCAGCAACATTGCTAAGTATTACAAAAGTTGAACTCTGACAAAGACCATAGCCAATCCAAGACAATGAACAAATAAGGTAATTTACCAACATCAGCATCGATACATCGCGAGTAAGTTTAGTGACATATGCTTTATATACTTGCGGTAATAATCCAATTAGAGATGTAATTAACGCGATGAAACCAAGGAATGCTTCAATATTTATGTGCATACATTTCCCTACGTCTGCTTTAACAATATCAGGTTCGAAGTTTCGTACTATCGACTTTTAAAGTACCTCCTAATATATAATAATATCATTAAGCTTCTTTGTATAGCTTAAACTAAGCAGAAAAATAGCTTCCAGCCTCAGCCGATACTGCGTTTGCTATTTTTTAACATAAATTTGCCACTAAAATATGTTGATATTGAGTTTCGAGATCTCTATAATGTAAAATGTGGGGGGTTAATAAACCTGTCCTCACGATGGTAGGTAATCGTAATTGAGTTTTCACGTTCGTGCTTTTGTTAGGAGATTAGCCTCCCACACCAAAATAGGTGTCTTTGATATCTATTACAGCTGCTAGGCTCATGGCCTAGGGTTTTAAGGTACTTTGTAGAGGAATTTACAAAAAGATGTACAAAAGATGCTATTTTAAGGCCATCTGCGTAGATCATTTTTTTGATCAACACATCCGAGACTTAAAAATTCAGATACAAAAAGATTGAATATTTCTACAGAATTGTGTATAATTATTAATACTTTTTAAGTTAATTTCCTATGGCTTTATCAAAGTTTCTCGATCCAAAACTCGACCTGACCTTCAAGAAAATCTTCGGTACCGAGAAAAATAAGAATATTCTTATCCATTTTTTAAATGACATCTTAGGGTTTACTGGTGTCAATACAATACAAGAAGTGGAATTCCTTAGCACTATTATGGATCCTGAAATTGCCTCTGATAAACAAAGCATTGTTGACGTTCTTTGCAAGGATTCTTACGGAAATAGATACATCGCGGAGATGCAGCTCGCTCGCGATAAAGGCTTTGAAAAACGCGCTCAACTTTACGCTGCTAAGGCTTACTCGAGGCAATTAGATAAATCTGGCAATTACATAGACTTAAAGAAAGTTTTCTTTATCGCTATTTCCAATAGTACGCTGTTTCCCCCGGAGGTTGAGTATATTTCCACTCATAATATACGGGATATAAAAACCAATGGACATTACTTAAAAGATTTTCAGTTTGTCTTTATTGAGTTGCCTAAATTCGCCAAAAACAGAGTGGAGGAACTAGAGAGCAGAGTAGAAAGGTGGTGCTTTTTTTTCAAGTATGCAGAGGATACTACAGACGAAGACTTAAGGAATATAGCAGAAAAATCACCAATAATAAAGTTAGCATACGATGAGTTAGACAAGTTTCGTTGGAATGAGAAAGATTTATTAGCGTACGAAGAAAGGATAATGGATCTACGGAAAGAAGAGGGCATCCTAGCTCAAAAACTTGATGATGCTACTGAAAAAGGTAGACAAGAAGGTAGACAAGAAGGCATCCAAATCGGCGAAGAAAGAGGCATCCAAATCGGCCATGAAAAAGGTAGAAAAGAAAGGGAAATTGAAGTGGCTAAAAACCTACTTAAAGCAGGAGTTTCTATTGATATCATAGCTCAAACTACTGGTCTTCCTAAAGCTGAAATTGTGCAACTCAAAGAAGAAGTCACGAGTTAATTTCAAATCGCTTAGCCGAGCAGACACTGATATTTTGTAGTATATATAAATAATTGGCCACCGACGAGGGCTTCTTTCGCCTTTTTTTCGCTTGGTAAACTTCTTAAATATTTATAACTAAAGTAACACCGACAACCGTCATTTTGCTACGCGTTAGCAGCTGGGACACTGCAGCGGTATGACGTGCTTTCCTTGGTCAGCTATATGAGAATGGTTAAATTAACTCTGGAATGGTATGAAGAATTACATCATCATGACCTGGAAGAGAGAACTTGCTATTTGCATCTGTTATCCTATATTCTTGATTGATTTCAGAAGTATCATAAATACGGCACTCCGTTCCTTTGTGGTAATTGCAACACTTAAACTGATCATTTTCTTTAAAATAGCAAAATTTATCAATTAATGTAGCTATTTTTCTACCTTTTTTGTTATTTGTTAATTCGAACACATCAGCTTGATAATGACCTGGAGAGCCTGGTTCAGCAGGTCCTTCTGTAATGAAAAACGACGGCCGATGGCCAAATAACTCGCTGAGATTGGGGTTGTATTCTTTTTTCGCATAGTTTAAACTTATGAACTTATATTCATCGGAAACATTTGAATACTGCGGGTCGTATTTTTTGTACTCAAAAAACTCATTACCAAGCACATTACAAAAAGTCAGTTTATAATCATCATTATAAAGTTTAACAACTTTTAAAAAGTGGAAATCCTCAGGAATAACTACCTTCTCTTTCGTAACATGATTACGCACGACCAATTGATCATTGAGCATGTAGTAACCTATTTTTGGTAAAGTAGCCATGGTCTTGCCATTCAAAACAACATTTGCTTCATAGGCATCGTCTAGTAATTTTTCTCCTTTTTGCAAAGTAAATTTCTGCTTTGCATTGTTAGCATTTATTGAGCTTTCTATCGTTGCTCTTTTGACAATATTGTGAAAACCATCATCATTGTTCAAGGCAGTTGTTACTGCATCTTTTAGAACGTGATTACCTGCAATAGCTTCTTGTAAACCTTTGTCACTTGCAACTTTAGTTACTAAGATTTCTTCATCTCCGTTCTTTGCCTCCAGAACTGCTTTTCCTAGCTCGTCTTTTTTGTTAGTAACTAGTTCAGCTGCAACTTCTCTGACATCTGGACTAATTCCAGCTGGACCTCGAGGCCCCTCTGGACCTGTAGCACCATCTTCACCTTTTGGTCCCTGAGGACCTTGTAGACCTCTTTCTCCTTGAGGACCTGGCTCACCCTGAAGACCTCTTTCACCTTGAGGACCTTGTTCACCCTGAAGACCTCTTTCACCCTGAAGACTCTTTCACCCTGAGGACCTTGTTCACCCTGAGGACCTTGTTCACCCTGAAGACCTCTTTCACCTTGAGGACCTTGTTCACCCTGAAGACCTCTTTCACCCTGAGGGCCTTGTTCACCTTGTAGACCTCTTTCTCCTTGAGGGCCTTGTAGACCTCTTTCTCCTTGAGGACCTGGTTCACCCTGAGGGCCTTGTTCACCCTGAAGACCTCTTTCACCCTGAGGGCCTTGTTCACCCTGAAGAACTCTTTCACCTTGAGGACCTTGTTCACCCTGAGGACCTCTTTCACCCTGAGGACCTTGCTCACCTTTTACAGAACCTTTAAAACCTTGATCACCTTTCAAATTATCTGCTACTGCAGTTCTTAAACCTGAATTACCTGCAACTCCAGTTACTAACGTATTTCTATTATCATCGTCCATTAATTTAGCAGCTACAGCAGCAGCTGATGGACTTTGTCCATCCTGACCTGCTGGACCTGGCTCACCTTTATCGCCTTTGTCACCCTTGAGACCTGGAGCACCATCTTCACCTTTTGGCCCCTTTGCATTTCCTGGATTTTCTCTCAATTTTTCTGCTATTCCTTCCTGTAAAGTAGGACTATTTACTAAGATTTCTTCATTGTTCTCTGCTTCTAGATGAGCAACGCGTTCTGCAACTTCACTATACATCTTATTGACTAAACATTTTACCTTTCTCTCTAGTGGTGTAATAACATCAATCCCAAGCTCAGGCAGAACTTCCCTTATGTTTGAATTTTCAAGCAATACTGCTTTTAAAGTTGAGTTCGCATAATTTACAAAATTTTCACCCCCACTATTAATATTAGTCAAACGGTTTCCACCTGCATCAGCAAAGTAGATTGAAAGCGTACCTTCACCATTTTTTTCAACAACTATTTTATAATCTTTTATAGCCGGACTACCACTCCAACTAAATGTGCGAGCACTATCGCTGCAGCATGGGAAGCTCAGAGGTTGTAATTCACAAATCTCTGTTTGACTGTACATAACTTTCAGTATATAGTAGCTGCCCTTGTCATTTTGTGAGAATTGTTCTCCTTTCAATAAACTAAGTTCTTGATTGTAGTATTTCTTTAAATTAAGATTTTCACCAAATAATACCGATTTAGGTAAAGTAATCCATTGATTGTCCTCAACAGATACAGCGATCTTATATTCACAATCTTCATCGAGTATTACCTTTAATTTAACCTTCTCGAGCGGAATATCATTCCACCCATGGATATTTCCATCTGTCCAGCTATCACAGAAGTCACCTTCACGGAGATTATATTTTGCCTCCTCAACCCATAGTTGAAAAAATTCTTGTCCGCTTTTATCGCGAAAAATGTTACATATTCCAATATAAGGACCACAGAATGTTATTGTTTTTTCTTCACCATTTACGTTTTCAACAAGCTTGATCCTTTTATATCTAGACTCGCCACCTACTGTATCTTCACTACAGACGATGTTAAAAGTGTGCTTCGGCATATTTCCTCCGATTGGATTTTACTGTAAACAAATATTTTTAAACTAAAGGTTTAGTACATAATACTTAAAGAAAAGCTAATTGACCTTAACTTGAAGAAGTGGAGATGACTTCTTGCGTAACTAAAACCCCAACTATGGATTAGCCAACAAAGAAAGGAGTAGAAATAGAGGGCTTTTTCGATTGAATAGAATATGAAATCAGGACAGAAAAAATATGAACTAGGAAATTTATTGGTGATCTGTGTCTTGAATGCTCAATCTCAAACTTATTTTTCAAGGAGTCAAAAACTGTCTCGACAATCGATCTTTTTCTTAGCAAAATCTTCTCTTTCAGCGAAATTAGTGAGTTTTTCATACCTTTTTTCACTTTAGTGACAAGTTTTAAGCCTCTATCGAAGAGTTTCTCAAAGAGCTCTTTCTTTATATAGCCCTTATCTCCAAACAAAAGTCCGGCTAGTTTTTTGGTTAAAGTTGGCAAAGGTTTTCTATCATCAACGTTACCTCCAGTTAGCGTAAATGCTTGAATTTCGCCAATTTCGTTAATCACCAAGTGCAATTTGAAGCCTAAAAACCAGCCATATGTAGTCTTCCCAAGCTTCGCTAATCCATTGAAAACTCTGTTTCTTGAGATTCTTTTTGAATGGCAAACGGCAATTGAAGAAGTTTTGTCATCCCAGCGCGTGACGCTGGGATCTCATTTCACTTTATGACAACATTTGTTGTAAAAATGAATATTCGTTCATAAATTGTAACTAGCTATAAGTGTTAATAAATTTACCAAATAGAGAAAAAAAGGCAAAAGAAGCCCCGGTCGGTGGCTAATTATTTATATGTACCTCAAATATCGGCGTTTTTATCCTCAACGCTACGATTTAGCTACTTTTAAATGCAAATGACCAAAATTACAAACGTTAAGAATTTTACTGAGCGGAAAAAAAGGCAAAAAAACTCTGAGGCAGCTAGTATTCAAATTCTCCCTTGTCTATTTGACGTTCTATACTGTCTTAAACGACTTATAAGCGCGTTTCAGCTTGAAAACCAGAAGTTTTAAAAAGACGTGAGGTGCACATAGTGCGAAAATTTAAACAATGAGACGCCAAATACTCTAAGTTTTTTGTCATTAATCCACTGCAGAGATTGCGAAGATAAATAAATAGCTTCAACCTCATTATAAGGGTAACGGTGAAGGTTGTCAAGTAGCTTTTTTAGTTTTTATTGGATAACGAACGAATCAAGTTGCGGGGGTAGGATTTGAACCTACGACCTTCAGGTTATGAGCCTGACGAGCTACCGAGCTGCTCCACCCCGCGTCGTTGTTTATTTATTTATTATATATACAATAATAGAAAATAAAAGAACAAAATCCTACTATTGTATATATTTTGTGTATTTACTGACTTTTCTTGACATCACAGCCGGTTATATACGCAACAACCTACGCAGCGAGAAATATAACCTGATACTGTGGTTTCCCGTATGTCAGTGTGTAGGAATTTTGACCTATTTCTCTTTAAGCTCTGAACCAGGCTGTGTTTTTACTACATCTATTTTTCTCTTGCTTTTACCTATACTAATTCTGATTGCAATATTGTACAAAAGGTGCGCGATATTATGTATCGCCTTGATTGCAGTGCTTATAGGATTTACAGCCAGCAAACTGAGAACAGCTTCAGTTGATACTCAAATTCTTGATAAAGAGAGGTATGTAAAAAATATCGTTGCCACAGTGAAGGATATTAGCAATAAAGGCTCATACAGACAGTTTTGCTCTCTGTTGAAAAACTCCCTTCTGTTGTCCCAGTGCCCAGACACTTGGATCCAGAAAAAAATACACAGATTCCAGCGTCACGCGCTGGCCACACTGCTTTAGACAACATAAGAATATCAGTTAGAACTAAAGTGGAAGAAGGCGTGGAAATAGGCGATCAAATAAAATTGTCAGCAAAGCTTTTTCCGCCAAAGATCGCACCTTCAGAGTACGCATATGATTTTGCAAGAATAGCCTATTATCAGAAAATAAGTGCTACAGGCTTTGCAACGAGCAAAATAGCTTTGCATAAAAAGGCTAAAGCAAGGAAATTTCAAGAGTATATAGAATCTTTCCGTCAATATATTTATGAAAACCTGCAGCGAAATATCAAAAAACCATATGCGGACATAATCTCCGCATTACTGATCGGTAAAAAAGACGGAATAGACCAAAAAACTATGGATGCAATACGAGATTCAGGCATAGCACATTTGTTTGCTATATCTGGTCTGCACTTATCATTCGTTGCTGGCCTGTTTTTTATAGTGTTTCGTAATTTATTTGCAATATCTGAAACTTTCACTCTTAAGTATAACACCAAGAAAATATCTGCATTTTTCACCATTTTGCCAACCACATTTTATCTGTTGGTCACCGGTATGCAAATCTCTGCTCAGCGTGCGTATATTATGGTGATCTTGGTACTTGTTGCAATAATAATAGAGAGAAAATATCGGGGATTAATAGCAATTGCGTTTGCTGCTTCGATGATACTTATAGTAGAACCAGAAGCGATTTTAAAGCCTGGCTTTCAAATGTCGTTTTCTGCCGTTTTGGCACTGGTTGCTAGTTATCAGATTAATGCCAACAAGCTGTTCAAAATAAAAATAATAAAATATTTTGTGTCGATAATGATCAGCTCAGTAATAGCAAGCTTAGCGACTATTCCATACACAATATACAACTTTAATTATCTTTCAATCAGCGGCATCATCACAAATTTAATCGCTATACCAATAGTTACATTAATTATTATTCCGCTTGGAATAATTTATGTTTTGTTGATTCCTTTAGGCATTGAGTGGATTATAGCGCCGCTCATAGAGCGCCCAATTGGCAGTGTTTTGTATATAACAAATGCAATCGCTAGTTTTCAGTATTTGGTTATTCCCATTCGCACTTTTCCTGCCTCATCAGTTATCATAACAACACTTGGGTTATTGTGGCTGTGCTTGTGGGAAAGAAATTGGCGTTTCTTTGGAATTTTCTTTATTGTGCTGGGTATTTTCTTTAGTGCTATATATAGAACTCCCGACATTCTAGTCAGTGTTGATAATGTTGCAGTAAAGGAGAGTGATAATTTGCTATATTCTCTCACTAGAAAAAATAGGAACTTTGTTGTTAGAACTTGGGCAAAGCAAAACGGGCAGAATCAAATTTTGAATCATACTAAATTCAATAATTCAAACAAAAGGCTAAAGTGTGGTGACTATGGCTGCATATATAATAAGGGGAATAATAGATCAGTGCTGCTTGCCTATAAAGAAGAAGATGTTGTAGAAAGTTGTGACAGAGTTGACTTAATAATTCAATTAAGCAAATTCGACTATCCATCCTGTAATACTAGAACTATCAAATACGCCGATTTAAAAACGCATGGTACACATTCTGTTTGGTTAACAAATAGTGACATAAAGATTAGTAAAGTGCGCTCCAATAGGCCTTGGCATGCGACTTTAAGTTAAAAAGCTTGCTTTTAAAGTATTATTAATATATAATTAACTTAGTTAAGATGTAAGGAAGTTTATGAACCCAGGTGCTGCAAATACAGACAATTTTTTCAACTTCAAGATAAATCACGATGTAGCTGTTACTGGGTACCCTACTAGAATATGGCGTGCAACAAAGAAATATTCTGTAAATAATACTCTACCCATAATTGCTGTGAATGCTTGGCTTCAATTTTCCCTAGCCTATATTGCTGCAGTCATAGTAACTAGTCATGATATGAGCTTCATCGCAAATATTCTTAATTCAAGAGCAATGCCAGCTTATGCTCTTGCTTCTGTTATTCTTGGAACAATTTTATTAACTTCTCTTATTATAAAGCATGCACATAAGCAAGAAATGAAAGATGAAATATTAAAAAATGGCAAGAATACAATAGATATAAAGATTAGAGGTGGAGAAAATGATGGAATAAATGAGATTGCTCAAAATGCATTGACAATAGAAATTGTTCCAGACACGAGTTTTATAGGCGACAAAAAAGAAAATTTTTCTATAGTTTTACCAATCTCTGGAAAACAGGGAGAAATATTGGAAAACAAAAGACAAGAGAATAGAAATAAAATTGTTTTGCTTACTGTGCCATATGTGCTAAGTGGTCTAACTATAGTTGGTGCATTGGCAAAATTTGGCTTTGCCAATATTCAAAGCTGGAAACAATGGACTTTCATTGCAGCAGTAGGTGTTATAGCTATTGTTGGTGCATGCATAACATTAAGTAAACTAAGAAATAATGAAGTAGATAACGCATGTAATACCGTTAAAAAACTCGATAATATAGATATTCTACTCCCATGCAGAAAAAGCAGTGTCATATCAGTAATGGAAAATAAATTTGAAAATAAGGAGAAGGACGATTTACAATCGCAAGCACTTAGGTTATTTGAAAGGTTTTTAACTGGTTTTAAAAATGATGTTTGTAACATACTAGATAAACACCTAATAGAAGCTAACGCATCATTTAAAGAGTGTCTTTTAAATCCTTCAAATGCCAACATTGATAAAGTACTTACTCTTATCAGAGATGATATTCAAGCCTTACTATCTAGTTTAGAAAGAATTGTTACAAAAGATCTAAATGAAATAAAAAATATGTCTGGCAAAGCAATAACTAACTTTTTTACAAGTGCAAGAGATGAGTTAACTAAGAAAATTAGTCAGCTGGAATCTACAAGTATAGGAAGTTGGTTCTTTAAATTTTCTAATAAAGGAGCTTCTAACAGTCACCCCAAAGAAGTTAGTGAAGAAATTTTTTATGATGTGCAAGACTGGGAAACACAAATTAAGAATTTGAGAGAAGACCTAAAAAAGGAACTATTACAGGAATTGCAGAAGCACTTAGAAGAGCTAAGAAATAAACGAACCCAATCAACAAATGAACCTAACAGTAGTTTAGAGTCCAATCTTGGTAAGCAACAAGATAAAGAGAAAAAAGTACGTGAGAAAAATGAATTGTTAAAATCACAGCAAAGAACGAGAGAGCTTGAAAAGGAAAATGCAAAATTGGAAAAAGAACTCTCTGAACAAGAAGAAACAGACGAACGGCAAGAAAAAATCAACGGCAAACCAAGTGAATTTTTATATTACGTATTAGAATCCATTAAGCTGGAAGAAAGAGGTGATAAAGAAAAAGATAGTAAAGTTGAGGCAACGTTGCGGAATCTTAACAACAAGATAATAATCCACTGGAAAGACGGTTCCCAGACAATTTGCCATATTAAAAAACAAGGTAATCTTCCTAGCACAGAAGTTGATTTTGTAGATAAAAATATTCAAGCAGCATTTGAAACAGCGTGCGTGGGGTAATTGCAATTGATGTAACCTTAAATATTGATAGTAATGGGAAAAAATTAAGGTTGGATGCCTATATCGCTGAAAAGTGCAACATATCACGCAGTAAAGCGCAGAGATTGATACAGAATGGGCAGGTGGGGTTACTTGGCGTACCTATAACTAATAACGATTACATAGTAAAATCGGGTGAGAAATATGTGGTGCATCTTACTTCTAATAACGAATCCACATCAGTTGAGCCTAATTACGATATAAAACTTGATATTATCTACGAAGATGAGGATATTATAGTTCTTAATAAGCAAAGTGGGTTAATTGTCCATCCAGGTGCCGGGACAAACAATGATACGCTCTTGAATGCAGTTATCGCACATCTTGGTAAAATCCCATATAGTCACGTAAGACCAGGAATTGTTCATAGGCTCGATAAAGACACTAGTGGACTGATGGTAATTGCAAAAAACGAGGAAGCCCATAGTTTTTTGTCTGAATTACTATCAAATCGCAAGATAAAGCGGGAATATTTAGCAGTAGTTTGGGGAATATTGCCTTCCAACCAGGGAACGATAAAAACTAATATTGCTCCAAAACGTGGCAATAAAGAAATGATGTGTGTAACGAAAACCACAGGAAAACTGGCAATTACCCATTATTCGGTGCAGAAAGTTATAGGAAAAGCAAGCCTAGTTAAATGTGTTTTAGAAACGGGCAGAACACACCAAATTCGAGTACATATGAGTCACATGGAACATTCTATTGTTGGTGACCAAGTTTACGGAAAAAACAGTAGTAAAAGTACAAAATACGCTAAAAACTCCGATTTTATCCGTAGCTTCAATAGACAAGCATTACATGCCTATAAGCTAGGGTTATATCACCCAAAGAGCAAGGAATATATGGACTTTTGCTCTGATTTACCGCAAGACATGAGAGCTTTAATTGATGAGTTTGAAGAACTAACAAATTATAGAAACAAAAAAACTACTTGACAACCCTCACCAACCTCATCATTATAGTATTGAAGCTATTTATTTATCTTCGCAATCTCTGCAGTGGATTAATGACAAAAAACTTAGAGTATTTGGCGTCTCATTGTTTAAATTTTCGCACTATGTGCACCTCACGTCTTTTTAAAACTTCTGGTTTTCAAGCTGAAACGCGCTTATAAGTCGTTTAAGACAGTATAGAACGTCAAATAGACAAGGGAGAATTTGAATACTAGCTGCTCTGGGTTTCTTTTGCCTTTTTTTTCGCTCAGTAAAATTCTTAACGTTTGTAATTTTGGTTATTTGCATTTAAAAGTAGCTGAATCGTAGCGTTGAGGATAAAAACGCCGATATTTGGGGTATATATAAATAATTAGCCACCGACCAGGACTTCTTTTGCCTTTTTTTCTGCTTAGTAAATTTCTTAACGTTTAGGCTAAAAATCAGATTGCAGGGTCAAGTCTTCCATCCAAATGACCACACACTCTACCTGCTTGTTTGGATAGATTTCTCGCACTAAGGTTTTATAGATCGACATTTGCTTTTTTATTTCATTTAACGAGGAAACAGAAACACTACGGTGTGATTTATAATCAATTATGATTGCTTTATCTTGCGTTATACACAGCCTATCTAGCCGTACTAACATCGGCTCTCCATCAATTGTTCCACTTAGTGTGATTTCTGATTTACCTTCTAAATCGAATAAATAATCATATTTTTCATTAAAGGCTAATATTTTATTGTAAATTTCATCTTTATCTTCCCTGGTGTTCATATTATCGAGATATTTTCTTACCCAATTTTTTCTCCTGTCTTTCTCTATCTTAGGCATATACTGCAATATGCTGTGGATTATTAAGCCTCTTGCATAGCCATCTGTTATTCCAGCACTTGTCATCCCAGTGCTCCTTTTTTTGTCATCCCAGTGCTTCGACACTGGGATCCATTCTTTTTTTTCACTGGATTCCAGCATCAAGTGCTGGAATGACAAAGGGGGGTGCTGGGATGACAAAGGAGGATGCTGGAATGACGGGTGAGCGGTTGGCGCTGGCGCTCCTTTTTTTCTAGATGCCTGGGATGATACCAGAGGGTGAGTAGTTGACACTGGTGTTCCTTCTTTTTCCTGGATTCCAGTGTCAGCTACTTGGATGACAAAGGGGGGTGCTGGTTCTCCTTCTTTTTTACTGGATCCCAGTGTCAAGCACTGGGATGACAAAGGGGGGTGCTGGGATGACAAAGGAGGGTGCTGGAATGACAAAGGGGGGTGCTGGGATGACAAGTGTTGGGATGATATAGATAGGTTTGGTAGAGGTGAAATCACTGGAACATCAAAATAATCACGTTTTTTATAAACAGATGGGTAGTTTGCATTCATGCATAATACTTCAACCTTTTCTTTAAATATTGGATGTAAGTCTGCTTGTTTCCTCTCATATTGTTCTCCATACTTAGTGATTAGATCATACCAAGAACCTTTTTGCACTGGCTCTTTACCTAAAATGTATAACTCATCTTCAGCACGCGTGAGTGCTACATATAGCAAACGCAAATATTCATTATAATCCTCTAGTTTTTTCTCTCTTTTTACTTGCTCACAATAAGCGTTGTCGTTTTTTCCACACCAAAATGGTGCTTCCATTGCATCAAAAACAATGCTTTCACTGTTTCTTGGCACTGTGTTTGTATCAACCAAAAACACTATAGGGGCTTGCAGACCTTTTGATTTATGAATTGTCATTATTCGTACAGCGTTGCGTTCTGATTGCATATCGGTTTTAATCTCCGGATTATTTTCCTTGATCCACTGAACAAATGCTTGAAGAGATGGGTTTTCAAATTGCAGTACAAGGTTCATGAATTCATCTAAGATCTCAAAGCATTCAAGACCTAGCCTTGCAGCAAACTTCTTCTTGCCTGTACGCAATACATGCGTGAATAATGTAAGAGAGGACTCTGCGCGGGATAAGTCAATGAGATAGTTTAATTCACTATAGATAACCCCATGATAATCTTCAAGTCTTTCCCATAACGAATGTTCTTTACGATCGTATGCAACATTGAATAAATCATCCTCAGTGAAATTAAATAGTGGTGATTTTAAAACATTTGCAAGAGCCAAATCGTTTGTCGGTAGGAGCAAAAATTCAGCCAAAGCTATCAAATCCTGCACAGCTATGTAGTCCATGATTCTAAAATAGTCCCGTCCTATAACCGGTACGTTTGCTTTTTTAAGTTCGCTTATTACGTAGTCAACTAACACATTTCTCTGCCGTACCAGGATCATAATGTCCCTTGGTTCTATATGGCGGTCTTTAGCGACTAAAATCCGTCCTTCATTTAACCAATTGTGAACTTTGTGGGCTATTGCCTGAGCGAACAATCGCTCTGCTATTACATGATCTTTTCTCTGTGTTAAATGAATTTGTAAGGCTTGCTGCTCTTCCTCCTTACATCTTGGTAATAACGGCCAAATTTCAATGTATCCTTGATCGTTTTCTCTATGTGGAATATGCTTTATTTCACTATCGACAAAAGATATCTCTTCACGAAAGTTGTTAAATAATCTGTCTACAAGTGCTAGAATGTGCGGAGTGGAGCGAAATGATTTTTCAAGTTGACATGATATCCAGTCTCTGCCGCCGGTTTTTGTGTGAAAGTATTGTTGCATGTAGTTGAATAGGTGAGGATTTGCCCCTTGAAATCTGTAAATAGATTGTTTTACGTCACCGACAACAAACAAAGTTCGCTTTTCATCACCACCGGTAAAAAATTCATCACAGAGATTTGTTATAATTTTCCACTGACTGATGCTATTGTCTTGCGCCTCATCAACGAGGATATGGTCTATTTTTTGATCTAAGTTAAACAATACCCAATCTTTATACTCTGGGTTGCCCAAAAGATTTGTTGCTAAATGAATTATATCATTGTAGTCAAGCAGTGCTTTCTTTGATTTTTCATCATTATATAGATCAACGTATACTTTAAATATTTTGAGTAAACTACTGGTTCTCTTGAATATTTGATAAGAATTCACATCTCTCACATGAGTAAATACTACATTTTGAATATTTTCTATGATCTGTTCTGCATCTTTGAATTTTTCCAAAGTCCCCTTTGTTATGATGGATGATATGCTTTTTTTTTCGTTTGATTCTGATTTTAGAAATACTTTGATTAGGTTTTCTATATTGGTGTCATCCAAAATGACAGGTGGTTTACACCAATCGTAGAGCATTGTACTGTAACTTTGATCTCTTTTGCTGCCCTCGCTTAATATTTCAGCTAATCTTTCCACGTGCCCAATCGTTTCACTCTGTAATCCATGAATTTCATCTGGGGCGCTCAGTTTATCTTTGATATACTCCAAATCATCTGCTGACAACGGTCTTTTTACGCATAAAGTATAAAGCAGGTCGCGTAGTTTGTTTTCATCAACCTCGGCTGCGATAAGGTTAATATCATCCTGCACAGTTTCGTCACGAAGCGTTTTGTCAAATACGATGGAATGTAATTCTTTGCATTCGCTCAGCGTACAATTTGGAGCGATGCCAGCTTCCACAGGGAAGCTAGAAATTAATTTGTAACAAAAAGCATGTATGGTCTGGATAGTTAAACCAAGATTTTCCAGTTCAGAGAAAAGCCTTCTTGCTTGGCCTTCGTTTTCTCTAGATCCCAGTGTCGAGCACTGGGATGACAAATGGAGGTGCTGAGATGACAAATGGGGATGCTGGTGTGACAAATGGGGATGCTGGGATGATGCCGAAGGATGAGATGACGTGTGGGATGACATCAAAGGGAGACCCAATTGCTCTAAGTCTGCTGCCAGCACACTTTTTGAGCATATTGCCCACTTACTGAGTGTACTGTGAATGCGACTTTCCATCTCGTTTGCTGCAGCATTAGTAAATGTTAAGCAGAGAATATTTCTTTTGTTTTCCAATAAAAGTCTCAATACTCTATCTATTAAGATTTTGGTTTTGCCTGTGCCAGCAGACGCGTTTACCCACACAGAGAAACTAGGATTGATTGCATTTAATCTCATCAAAAATGTAAAAATCGTATAAAATTTGACTAAAATGGCATTATAAAATATAATGTGAAAGTAGTATTAGTGAAGATATACAAATGAAAAGTTTTTGTGTAAAGGCTCCTGCAAAAATTAACCTTTTTTTGCATGTTGTAGGGAAAGAAGAAATAGGGTATCACTTAATTGAAGGCTTATTTGTTTTTGCCAATCTTTCCAATTTTTTGGAAATAAAGGTAGGTGAAAAGGATTTCAGATACGACAAATCTATAGTTGAATTTGTAAATTCCGAACTTAGAATAAATAACAGGTACAACACCGTAATGAGAGCGGTTAATCTATTGCTTAGATATGCTCCTGCGCGAACTAAAGTCATTGTAAAGGTTGTGAAAAATATACCAACTGCTGCGGGTTTGGGTAGTGGCTCCTCAGATGCTGGGGCTATAATACGTACACTAGGGAAGTTATGGGAAATTGATAGATCAATCTTAAATGAAATAGCTCTAAGCGTTGGTGCTGATGTTCCTGCAAGTATAGATAGTAAGCCAGTTTTGGTTAGAGGTATTGGTGAAGAGTTGTGTCCCATAGAAAAATTCTCTTTACCTACAAATATAGTACTGGTGAAACCGAAAAAAAAGTTTTTGAGCACACCAGAAGTATTTTCTAAATATAAGGGGGATTTTTCAAAACCAATTGAATGGAGTGGTGATACTAAGGAGGATCTGCTGAAGCTTCTCAAAGAGACGAAAAACGATCTTCAAGAGATAGCAGTAAGTCTTGTGCCTGAAATTGAAGATGTGATACTGGCACTAGAGTCACAAAAAGGCTCTATACTGTCTCGCATGTCAGGCAGCGGTGTAGCGTGTTTTGGGATATTCGATAATGAAGAGAATGCAAAAGCTGCTGCAGCAAATATCAAAGAAAAGCAGCCAGAATGGTGGGTATGTGACACTCAATTAATAACTTGATTTATGGACATAATTCCTTTAGTTTCTACGAATAAAAACTTTATAGGCAGTTACGGGAAAGGGAAATTTTTGGTGAATGATCGAGAATATCATGGCTCAATTATAGTTTTTCCTGAGAAGGTGATTGAACTAAAAGAAAGTGATATAAATATTAAGGAGCATTTTAAATCTTTTTTAACAGAGGAAATAGAAATTTTGTTGATAGGTACCGGTAAAACACGCAATACATTAAATTCTTCGGTGAAATCCTATCTCATGGAGCAAAAAGGTTTAAGTTTTGAATTTATGACAACGGGTTCCGCATGCAGAACCCATAATGTTCTTATATCCGAAGACAGATTTGTTGTCACTTACTTAAGGGCCATATAGCATGCTTGAAATGTTTACACAGGACTTTTTCATCAACAGCCTGATTGCGATAGTTATAATTGGCCTCGTGACAGGTGCACTGGGGTCATTTATGATATGGCAGAGATTATCATACCTGGGTGATAGCTTGTCTCATTCTTCGTTGCTTGGCGTTGCACTGGCTTTAATTTTTAAGACTACTCCCTCAATCAGCATAATGTTTATAGCAATTGCTTTTGCAATACTGCTTTCCCTTAATTTTGATAAGTTGTATTCTGTTGATACGATATTAAATATCGTTACTAACGTAGTTTTATCATCAAGTTTAATACTGATGTCCTTCCTTCCATCAAGAAATAGCAGCATTATTAGCTCGCTATTTGGCGACATATTAACACTGGAGCAGAGTGACATAGTATTGATTTTTTTAACTTCAGTAGTGGTTACTTTGATATTAGCATTTAGATGGCGCTACTGGCTAATAATTTCAATCAACCAAGATTTAGCAACAGTTGAAAAGGTTAACGTGAATTTAGTTAGGCTAGAATTTTTAATTACTCTTGCCATATTTATAGCAGTTTCTGCTCAATTAATAGGAATATTACTCATTGCTGCATTTTTGTTAATACCGGCTGCATCTGCAAGGCTTATCTCAAAAACTCCAATGCAGATGGTTATCATTGCGACGGTTTTTTCTGTGATCTCTGGAATATCAGGCCTTATGTTATCTGCAAGTTTCGACTTATTAACAGGGCCTGCAATTATACTTATTGCGGCTGCATACTTAATTATCGCTTATTTTATGAAGTTGATATTAAATAGATTATTGCTCTAGGATATTAATGGTTTAGTAACTTATTAGTTATACAACACACTGCTTTAGGATAAGATAGTTTTTACTATGTTATTATTATGTACTAATTATAATTTATGGAGTGAATAGTATGAGCGAAGAAGGATTTTTTACTAAATATATATCTAACCCTGTGAAAAAGTTTTATCATAAGTATATCCTTAGGGAAACGGATTGGCCGGATGACACGCAAAATAAAGCAAGTGATGCATATAATGCTGTACAAGAAAGTTCGGAATTTTTAGCCGCCCAAGTACAATCTAATGAAAATGATATTATATAGAGGGCATGAAAGTTACACCGTCTAAGATCAAAAAATTCCTAGAAAAACCTGATACTTTAAGTGGTGTGTTAATTCATGGAAGCGACAATAGTAGGATTGATTTTTTCGTACAGGAGATAATTGCCAGTCTGGGTGATTACTCAGTCCAGGTGATGGACTTTGCAACAGTGAATAAGTCGCCTGGTTTATTACTCTCTGAGTTAGCAAACGTTTCGATGTTTGCTAACAAGAAATTAGTTAAGCTGATAAATGTAAGTGGGAGTATATCTAAAGAGTTAAAAAATGTATTGGATCATAATACAAATGATCATTACGTAATAATGATAGCAAATGATCTACCATATAGTTCTGCAACTAAAAGTTATATGGAAAGCTCAAAAATTTTTGGCGTGATTGCTTGCTATAAGGATAGCAGTAGTAATCTTTACGACATTTTATCTAGTTACTTAAAACAAAACGACATAAAATACACAAGTGAGGTAATCTACCATTTGCAATCTTACTTTAATCATAGCAAGCTGCCTATATACTCAGAACTTGAGAAATTAGTTTTGTACCTAGGAGAGAGAAAAGATCTTAAACCTGCTGATGTAGAACTGTGCCTTTCAGCTTCTAGCAATGATTATGTTACACTTGATAACCTGTGCTCTGCTATAGCAAATAAAGATATGGCAAATTTCATCAAAATCTCCGATACACTGATATTACAGGAAAATTTTTCACCGATAGCGTTAATTCGTATTATATCAAATTATTTCCTGCGCCTTGAAAACGTTTTGCTGTTAATACAAAGTGGAATGAGCGAACAGGCTGCAATTGATCAGCTGAGTCCCCCATTGTTCTTCAAGCAGTTGCAAAGTTTCAAGATTCATTTGAAAAATGTTCAACTTTTAGAACTCAGAAGGATCTTAGAAAGATTGATAAGATTAGAGGTCATCTGTAAAAAAACTGATTTAGATCATAAAATGATCTTTCAACATGCACTGCAAATGGTTGACACTTGAGATATTAGAGCTAAACTGTGGCACAAATTGTAGCTTTCATATCAAGCGCCGAAAGACGTTGTTTATACTTTTGCAGATACAATTTATGTGCTATAACTTAAACTTTGATAGATAAAGTGCAAAGAAGTAATATGAAAGTAGAAGTAAAAAAATTACCACATGGAGAAGATCTGCCTCTTCCGTGTTACGCAACTACGCAGAGCGCTGGTATGGATCTTTATGCTGCGCTGAATGACTCTGCTATTTTAAATCCGCTTGAAAGGCTACTTATTCCAACTGGAATTATAATCGCAATACCAAGTGGTTTTGAGGGACAAGTCCGCCCGCGTTCTGGCCTTGCTGCAAAACATGGGATCACTGTCTTAAATTCTCCGGGCACTATAGATTCTGATTATCGAGGTGAGGTTAAAGTTTGCTTGATTAATCTCAGCAATCAACCATATGAGATAAAAAGGGGAGATAGAATCGCACAAATCCTTATCGCTCCTGTGTCTCAGGTGATTTGGGATAATACAGAAGAATTCTACGTAGAAGAAACTGACCGAAATGCGGGGGGTTTTGGCTCAAGTGGTAGGTAGTTTATGCAAATGCTATCTGTTAGTTGATTTTTACGTTAAAAATCTCTTGACTGGGGTGATTTTTTACATATAATTTTAAGTATATTAATAATTTATTAAAGAGGTAGTTATGCCAATTTTCAAAAACCATCGTGGTCAATTCCACAAAATGAACACTGCACTTGTTGCACTTACTTCTCTGTATGCCATAGGCGCAGTAGTAGCACTTTCATCGCCATATTGGGCATCTTCATATCCAGCTCTAGCTCCACTTGTAGCTTTTGCAGCTACACCACTTGGAATGTTTATGTTAGCAGCTCCTGCTATTATACTAGCTGGTTTAGCATTGTACGCCATCAGCAAAAATAACGAAATATCTGAGTTGAAAGCTCCGAAGCTTATTGTTCATAATGGTCAGGTAATGTTGCAAGTAACAAGAGACGTGTTTGAGGAAATGAAAGAAAATAACAAAAATAAGAATAAAGACGGTAAAGTTATAGAAGGTCAATATTATGTAGACTTCAACTTGGGAGGCAAGAACTACCGTGTTATTGTTGGTGGTCAGTCTACTGAAGAGCTAGGTAATACTTTACTCTTCAATATAGATTCACTAGAAGTGAAAGGCGACGATGGTAAATATGCTCCAATAAGTGACAAGAAGCCATCGGAAGAATTAGGTTTAAATAAAGAGGGTGCTAAAGAAGTTAACACTTATTTAGGCGAACTTTCTTCTGTTACACCTGCTCAACAAGGAAAAGAAAAAGGATAATAATAAGCAGTCAGCTTAAGTAAAACAAAGAGGTAGATCAAGTCTGCCTCTTTTTCTTCTAAAAGTTCTTGAACTCCGGGCACCACACAAGTTGTATGAACATTGTGTCGAGCCTGCAGTCCTAAGTAGTCCATTCTTCTGTCATTCCAACACTTTTCCTCCCGACACCAGTGTCCTCTTCTTGTTACCCGAACTATGGATTAGAAATTGGGTATAATATCAAAAAAAAGAATAGAAAATCAGCAAGTTATACGATCGCTAATCCATGCATAGCAGAAAGTTTGCTAATACCAATTGCTGGTCGAAAAGTGTTGAATATCAGCAACTTACAAATATCCGAAGTAAAAATGATTTTATGCTATTAAAATTAGTGTAGAAAAAACTCAGAATTTCAGGAGTTTACATCAGGCTAATCCATAGTTCGGGTTTGTTATCCCAAAGCCTCTTTTTTTGTCATTCAAGTAGCCCCTTCTCCCGTCATCCCAGTGCCTTCTTCTTATCATTCAAGTAGCCCTCTTCTTGTCATCCCAGTGCTTCGACACTGGGATCCAGCATTTCCATAATCATCAAAAACGTCGTATTTTATCATAAAACAGCTATTTTTATACTCACTAACCTAATAAAATTCTTAGATTCCAGCGTCACGCGCTGGAATGACAAAGTTATGGGTGTCATCCAAGTACCTTCCTTTCTTGTCATCCCAGTCTGGGATCCAAGATACTACTTTAGTGATAAATATTTAAAAAATTTACTAAATAAGAAAAAAAGGCAAAGAAATCCCGAGTGGCGAGTTTTGACTCTATAATACTGTAAATTGGCGCTGTAATAATTTACTGACGCTTAGTTCAAGCGCGATTTGGCTGAATGTAGAAAAAATGAAAAAGACATGCAGCCGCTATAATTTGATACAATCCGCCAAAAAATACCCTGAGTTTTTTACTGAATTTTGTCATTGAGCCTGCAGATCAAAAACAAGTTTTGAGTCAGAAATACCCTTATTGTTATAATAAGGGTAACGGTGAAGGTTGTCAAGTAGTTTTTTTGACTCTGTTTCTATGGCTAAAAATCTGAATTCAGCCCACCTCAAGCTAGCAATGGACCGTCAGGTATATTACCAATTACATTGATCTGATTTAATATCTTATTAGTGGGATAAAAATAGTTTTTTATAAATTCCTTATATATAGCCGTCAATTTGTGTATATCGTCTACTAACACGCATTCATTTACCTGATGTGCAGTTTTGTTGACCATACCAAATTCAATCACTGGACAAACATCTTTGATAAATGCAGCATCAGATGTTCCGCCGCTTGTGCTCAGCACAGCGTCGATATTGGTAACTTTATTTATTGCATCAAGCATAATATCAGTGTCCCTATCGGGAGTAAAGAGAAAAGCGCCTCTACTGCTATGCATAGAGAGTTTATAATCGTTAGTCACACTGGAGCATATTTCATCAATTAACTTATATAAACCGCCAGGTGCTTGCATATTGTTGTATCGAATGTTGAAACTTGCAGTTATTGAACCAGGTATTAGATTGTCGGTATCGTTTCTAACATCAATAGTAGTAATCTCGCAGTTTGAAGGCTGAAAATATCTATTACCATGATCAAAAGTAGTATTTTTCACCTTATCTAATATTGACATCATCTTATATATTGGATTATCCGCCAAGTCCGGGTAGGCAATGTGCCCTTGCCTTCCATAGCAAGTCAATTTGAATGTTGCGGATCCCCTTCTGCCTATTTTTATAGTATCACCCAGTTTTTCGCTACTGGTTGGTTCAGCAACTATGCAATAATCTATCTTTTTTTGCTTACTTTCCATCCATTCTAAAACTGCCTTTGTTCCATATTCTTCCGTACTCTCTTCAGCACTAGTAATCAATGCACTTATTGAACCATTGAATTGAAACTTTTCCTCAATTAAATTTACCATGGCAGTAATAAATGCAGCTACTCCACTTTTCATGTCAGATGCTCCTCTTCCATATAGCATTCCATCCCTAACTTCTGGCTTAAACGGATCAGACTGCCAATCCTTCGATTGACCTGGTGGTACAACATCAACATGGCCAGCAAAACATAAGTTTGGTGCCCCATTTATATATTTCGCATAGAGATTTTTAACTCTAGTTTCGCTATTACCAAACTCTAAAATCCTACAGTCAAAACCACTTTTCTTGAGAATTGCTGCTATATGCTCTATTGCTCCATCATCCCTTGGTGTTATACTCTTAAAACAAATCAATTTCTTAGTTAGTTCTACGGGGTCAATCTTCATATCAATCTTGAAATACTGATATTACTATATTGTAGACATCTTATGCACTATTTAAAACAAATATTACACCAAGCCAAGAAAACTCTTATAAGGGAAGTAATAGTAGATCATCACCTCGCTAGCAATATCTATGAAATATGCACACAACACGGAAATGATATTTTCTTAGTTGCAGACGAGAATACGGCAGAGCTTTTGAATAAAAACGTACTTAATAAAATTTCTCACTTAATTATTCCAGCTCCACTTGTCATTCTAGCGCGTGACGCTGGAATCTATGATAGATCCCAGTGTTGCGCTGCTTGGATGACACCAGATAGACCGGGTAGTGTTGCTTCTCTCGAAACCGTCAATCTAGTTAGGAACAAGGCAAAAGATAGCAACTTAATAGTTGCACTTGGTGGCGGCACTGTTAATGATATTTGTAAGTATGCAAGCTATCTCGAGAAAAAGAATTACATATCGTTCCCAACAGCAGCCTCTATGAATGGCTATACTTCTGCAAACGCTTCAATATTAGTAGATGGGCATAAAAAATCGTTCGCAGCACATCTTCCCAAGGCAGTATATATCGATATCGATATAATCGCCGACGCACCACTGCGTCTTACATTAAGCGGATTTGCAGATTTTATCTGTCGTTCGACAGTAGAGGCCGATTGGCTGTTATCTCATCTACTACTTGGCACAGAATATAACGAATTACCTTTTGCACTTGTTCGCGATCTGGAGGAAATTTTGCTCAGAGAGTACCTAGCGCTTGCAAAAAGAAGTAGAAAAGTGGTCTTATTACTTATGGAAGCTTTACTAATCTCAGGACTTGGAATGGTGATATCAGAAGGCAGCCATTCTGCAAGCCAAGGAGAGCATATGATAGCTCATGCAATGGAAATGGTAACAAAAGATTATTCTTCACTACATGGCGAAAAAATTGCTGTTACAACGCTCACCATGGCTAATTTGCAGGAAAAGATATTATCAATACAAGATCCTACTATTAAACCGACCACTTTAGATGTAAAGCGTGTGACTGAGTGTTTTGGTAATAACGAGTTTACAAAAATTCTAGAGCAGAAAAAAATTCTGCAACAGAAAATTGGAGGAATCATTCATAAGGAATGGAATAATATCTCCAGCTTAATTAAGCAAAATTTACTGCCTGCAAAGCGCCTACAGAAAATATTTGAAGATTTGTCAATTCCACACTTACCAGAGCATTTGGGCTGGAACCAAGAACAATATTGCAAAGTGGTCGATTTTGCATTTACAACAAGAGACAGATTCACCTTTCTTGACTTGGCTCATTGCATAGAAGAAAGTGAAGTTTTGTAGCTAGAGCAATCAGAAAATTATTGACACCTTATTCCCTGGTGATCGCTCTATTTTACTTTCCAGCTCCAGTTCTAAAAGAGCCATTAAAGCCAGGTTTGTGGACAACCCACTTGTTAAGATGAGCTCATCTATATCAATGGGTACAGAGTTGATATGACTCACTATAACGGACTTTGCTTGTTGCAATTTTCCCTGTTTCCCACTTTCCTGGTTAATGTGCTCAACATCAAATAGGTTCTTTTGCCGAGGAGGTAAACTAAACCTAATACTCTCTATTATATCGTCAGCGGATTCGATGAGTTTAGCACCGTTCTTAATCAAATAATTACTACCACTAGAGCGCAAATCCAAAGGGAAACCAGAAACTGCAAATACCTCTCTTCCTTGATCCAAAGCAAAATTTGCTGTTATTAAAGAACCAGAACTTTTCGATGCTTCAATCACTGTCACACCTAGTGATAAACCAGATATAATTCGATTCCTTTGAGGAAAATACTGAGGCTTTGGTTTAGTTGCAAATGGAAGCTCAGTAATTACTAGCCCACCATCTTCAGTGATTTTCTTGTACAGATCAGAATTTTCTCTTGGGTACACTACATCAATTCCGCTTGCTGTAACAGCAATGGTAGGGTGATTTTTGTATATTACGCTGTTCGCTGCAGTGTCGATCCCCCTTGCAAGCCCAGAAACAACAATGAACCCCGCTTCACTCAAATCAAGTGCCAGCTTACTGGCAAAATTTCTTCCACTGACTGAAGAGTTGCGCCCGCCGATTATTGCAATTATCTCACAACTTAATAACGACACATTACCAAGTGCAGTGATTACGGCAGGACAACCCGGTATATTTCTTAAAATGTCAGGGTAATCTGGATCACATGCAGGTATGATTTTGGCTCCAATTTTCCTTGCGTTATTGATCTCTTTTCGTGCATCTTGAATGCTATATACCTTTTTATTTTGAGTGAGCCCATCGAGATATTTTAACGCTTCATCCAGTGATCCACATGCTCTTATCACACTAAAAAACTTTGTTGGTCCTAAAGCTCTAGCCAGGCTCAACCATATCTCTAATTCTTCATTGCTCAATTTATTTATCTGCATAAAGGGCTTGAATTTCTTATTAACTTAGTGTACCCAAGATAATATAAATATACAGTGTTTTATGACGCATTTTGTTACAGATAAATGCATAAAATGTAAATATACAGATTGTGTGGAAGTGTGTCCTGTTGACTGCTTCTATGAAGGCAAAAATATGCTCGTGATTAATCCAGATGAATGTATTGATTGCGGAGTATGTATACCTGAATGTCCAGTAGATGCAATTGTAACTGATGATTCTATAAAAGACATTTTAGAACTAGATGAAGAGTTACTGAGCAGTGAACAAAAAACCTTCAAGTCATTTTACAACATAAATGTAGAATACTCGCAAAAGTGGCCAAACATTACAGCTAAAAAACAACCTCTGGATGAAGCAGAAGAGTATAAAGAAAAAAAAGACAAAGTAGCTTATTTTGGCGAAAATCTAGAATAATGCTACTGAAGGAAAAGGAAACTCTCACGGTTGTTGTTCTTGATTGCCGGTAGTGATTATGTTGTTTGTGTTTTTAGTAGCTACAATGTCAACTAGTTTACTTGGTTAATCAAATAGCAATTTTACTACTATTTAACTGTTAATAGGTACATTAGACAATCATGTGGGGATAAAAATGGATGTTAAAGTAAACTATGCGGAAATTACTAAACGTGTTGCAGCGTATATAGTTGACCAAACAATATTCCTAGTCTGCTGTTCATCATTTTTTTTATTAATTTTATTTATATTACCAGAAGCATCCTTTACCAACTTTTTTAAT
This sequence comes from Melophagus ovinus, assembly GCA_023089585.1. Lineage (NCBI taxonomy): Eukaryota > Metazoa > Arthropoda > Insecta > Diptera > Hippoboscidae > Melophagus > Melophagus ovinus. The sequence goes on from JAKKIB010000258.1 coordinate 145,389, forward strand.
TATATCTTTCCTGATACTGACATTGATACGGACTTTACATCAGAACGATATGAAATATTAGAAGACTTAGGTACGTTACTAGAAAGTTTAGTATATATAGCATTAGAAGTATTAATGATAACAAGACTTGGTTGGACTCCAGGAAAATTACTATGTAATATACGCATAAAACATGCAAATACGCTTAAAAGTGTTGCCTTAATGCAAGTAGTGACAAGAAGTACTCTTAAGGTGCTTTTGTTTATATCTCTCTATATTTCTGAGTGGTTTTTAATTTTACCAATCTTGGTTTTAATATTTGCAGTATTTGATAAACACAAGCAGTTCTTTCACGATAAAATTGCAAACACGGTAGTGATAGACTATAAACCTGAAGAATGTTACTTAGATTTAAACTATGTGGGAATAACTAGACGTGTGGTAGCATACATTATTGACGGTTTTATTGTTGTGGTAGTTTCTTTAATCTGTTTGATTCTTGTAGGAATAATTTTTCACATTGCTGGATATAAATCACCAATTACACGTACTTGCTTATCTTTTTTGCTATCAATAGTATTTGGAGTGTTCATGGTAAGAAGATTTGGTGGTACTCCAGGACAATTGTTATGCGGCATTCATATAAAAGGTGCAGATACACTTAACAATATTACTCTAATGCAAGCGATAATTAGGCATGCCCCGTTTGAAGTTATTCACTTCCCTATACTCATCACGAGAAGGGAAATTTTTAATAATTATACCTCCGAATGGTGGCTTGACCCTTCATCAGGCTTAATCTTTGTGGGCATAATACTAATTTTCATATGTGCAATATTTGACCGACGCAAGCAATTTCTTCATGATAAAATTGCAAAAACAGTAGCAATAAACTATAAATCTTCAAGCTAATTTTCCCTCCTATTTACGGGGTTCATATATGTAGTTATAATTAATAAAGTTCTTCTAAGAGTGCCAATGTTTCCAACTATAGCAATTTTGATTGGTGGGTTTTCTTGCGAAAGAGAGGTGTCACTGATGAGTGGAAAAGCGGTAAAAAAGGCGCTCGACAACCTTTTGTATGATGCAATAGAAATAGATGTTGACAGCAACATTGCTGAAAAGCTGAAAAAAATTAATCCCGATCTTGCTTTTGTTGCTCTGCATGGACCTTATGGTGAAGATGGCTGCGTTCAGGGTTTATTAGAAATTTTAGGTATAAAGTATACACACTCGGGAGTCATGGCTTCAGCTATTGCTATGAATAAAGCAATGTCCAAGCATATATTCCGGTCGCTCGGTATTGACATCCCAAAAGGTTACATAATTAGGCGAGAAGATGTACTAAAAAACAACATTAAAATTGAATATCCGTACGTCTTAAAACCGATCAATGAGGGCTCAAGCATTGGAGTACACATAATTTTTTCGCATGAGGATTACTTAAAATTAAAAAACATGTTTGGTGTCATTCCAGCGCTTGACCAGGAAAAATGGATCCCAGTGTCAGCTACTTGGATAACAAAAGACTATTCAAGAGACTTGATGGTCATAGAAGAGTATATACCTGGTGTAGAGTTACAAACTGCTGTATTGCTAGATGAGGTGATTGGCACTATGGAAATAAGGTCAAAAAATAAATTCTATGATTATGAGGCAAAATATACAGATGGGCTTGCAGAGCATATATTTCCTGCTGAAATTCCTGACGATATATATAAAATGACCTTGGAATATGCATTAAAGGTTCATCGATTTTTAGGATGTAAAACTATCTCTCGTTCAGATTTTCGTTATAATCCTAAGGATAACACTCTAAAAATGCTTGAGATCAATACACACCCTGGCTTTACTGAGTTATCGTTAGTGCCAGAAATTGCAAAATTGACAAAAGGAATTGATTTTAATGAATTAGTTAAAATTATCGTTGAAGATAGTTTGCAACACAAAAGTATTAGAGACCAAGTAAATGCTGAGCAATGTTACTAGAAGCCAAAGAAGTTTTTTACGTAAGTGTGCTTTGGTTATTATAATAGCACTCTTTCTTACGCTAGTACTCTATAGCTCGCTTGATAAAATCACAAGTCGATTTAATTATTACCTTACTTGGTGTAGTGATCGCTTATCCAGTTTGTTACTCAGCGGTGGATTTTCAATCGATGAAGTAGTTGTAACTGGCAATAAATTCACAAACGAAAAGGACATTCTAGGTTTGATAGATAGAACGCAACCGATTATGTATGTATCACTTTCAAGACTTGCTGATAGCGTACAGTCCGTAAGCAAATGGATAAAATACGTAAGAATTTATAGAACTTTGCCCAACACCTTATATATTAACATAGATGAACATGAACCGTTTGCTCTCTGGAAAGATGGCAACAGAACTTCAGTAATCGATTCCGAAGGTAAAGTGATTACAGACGACTATCCGATAGATAATCTTGTTGTAATTACAGGACAAAACTCGTTATCAAACCTAAAATTTGTTAAAGACATACTAGGAAGCAAAACTCAATTGAGTGGCTACATTTCTTCTTGTGTTTATGTAGGAAATAGAAGATGGAATATCATACTTGATAACGTTTCTACAGTAAAACTGCCTGAAGATAATCCCCATAGCGCATGGGATTATCTAAACCACTTGCAAAACACAACTGATTTTACTTTCAGTGATTGGAGCATAATTGATATGCGTATTGCCGATAAAATCTTTGTGAAGAGGTGATCTGCTGTCATCCAAATAGACAACAGTGGAAAAAGCTACCTCATAGAAACAAAAAAACTACTTGACAACTTCCACCGTTACCCTTATAATGAGACTGAAGCTATTTATTTATCTTCGCAATCTCTGCAGTGGATTAATGACAAAAAACTTAGAGTATTTGGCGTACTATTGTTTAATTTTTCGCACTATGTGCACTGCATGTCTTTTTAAAACTTCGGGCTTTTGCCCATACAAGCTGAAACGCGCTTATAAGTCGTTTAAGACATCACCCAACGCCGGATTTTAAAATAGAGAGTGGAATAACTAGCTACCTCGGGTTTTTATTGTCTTTTTTCCCTGCCTGGTAAATTTCTTAAATATTATAGCTTAGACTAGTTGCGCTTAAAAGCAGCTAAATTGCAGCGTTTAAGACATAAAAACGCCAATAACCCGAACTATGGATTAGCCTGATGTAAACTCCTGAAATTCTGAGTTTTTTCTACACTAATTTTAATAGCATAAAATCATTTTTACTTCGGATATTTGTAAGTTGCTGATATTCAACACTTTTCGACCAGCAATTGGTATTAGCAAACTTTCTGTTATGCATGGATTAGCGATCGTATAACTTGCTGATTTTCTATTCTTTTTTTTGATATTATACCCAATTTCTAATCCATAGTTCGGGTCAATACTAAAAATAAATACTGACCAGGGCTTCTTTTGCCTTTTTTTCTCGTTTTAGTAAATTTTTTAATATAATTGCAATGCAAGATTGAGGCTTGGATTCATAGGCCAATACATCCAAAACAAAAAGAGATTGAATATTTCTACAGAATTGTGTATAATTATTAATACTTTTTAAGTTAATTTCCTATGGCTTTTTCTAAATTTCTCGACCCGAAGAATGATGTAGCGTTTCGGCGCATCTTTGGTACTGAAAAAAATAAAGATATTCTTATTCATTTCTTAAACGATATTTTAGGCTTTACTGGCAAAGACGAAATAAAAGAAATAGAGTTCCTCAGTACTATTCAAGATGCTGAAATTGCCTCCAAAAAGCAAAGTATTGTTGATGTTCTCTGCAGAGATGAAAATGGGGTGCAAGTGATCGTCGAAATGGTGCGACCTGAAAGTCTGCGGTCATATTGTTTAAAAGGAGAGGAATTCATTCAGAAAGAAACTGAAAAGATTCTAAAACTTATTAAACCAGATGTTTTGCCATCTGAGTCTACGCATCAGTGCGAATCGGGCAACTGGTTGGTGCCGAGCGATGCGGACAATGAACCTCCTCTTGATAAAGAAGATGCTCAATCGTGAGAGGGGCATAAACTACAAGCATCATGTGGTTGGAGGGCTAGGCTAGTGGTATGGTGAACGTAAGTGAAGCTTCATAAGTATCGTAACGATTAAAGAGCTAAAGATGCTGATAAGCTCTGACCAAAAGGTAATGTGGATAGGTTACATTTTTTCATTTCTGGATGTACGCAAATAATAATTCCACCGGTATAGAGAAGTCACCTAACCCACTGTTGTATGACTGGAGGAACAGGGTAAGCCTGTATTTCTGCCTACATGGCAAGCAAACCGCAAGGAACGCTGATGGAGGTGCAGGTAAAGGAAAATGGAGAAAGCGAATGCCATTTTGTAACGAAATGGATAGAATTTGTAACATTAATTCGCGTGAAAACGAGCAGACTTCCATTTGGTCCCTCGTGACAAAAAACTTTGTTAACCACTTAAGATAGGAAAGCAGATGATTACAAATAAAACTGTAAGTGCACCTACCAACAATTCCGAAGCATGGAACCAGTTACCATGGAAGAAATGCCAAAAAGTTGTTATGAGGCTACAAAGACGTATTGTTAAGGCTGTTCAACAAGGAAGATGGGGTAAGGTAAAGGCTTTACAGCATCTTCTTACACGCTCCTTTAGCGGCAAAGCTTTAGCTGTTAAAAGAGTAACGGAAAACCAAGGAAAAAACACAGCAGGTGTAGATCGTCAAATATGGTCAACTTGCAATGCCAAATTTCAAGGAATAAAGCTGTTAAAACAAAGAGGATATAAACCTTCTCCGCTAAAACGAATTTACATCAGTAAATCTAATGGTAAAAGAAGACCTCTTGGAATACCCACGATAAAAGATAGAGCCATGCAAGCATTATATCTGCTTGCACTGGAGCCAGTATCTGAAACAATCAGTGATCGTCACTCCTATGGCTTTAGACCTAAAAGATCCTGTGCGGATGCTATTGTTGCTTGTCACTTATTACTGGCAAGGCGCAATCGACCACAATGGATACTAGAAGGTGATATCAAAGGGTGCTTTGACAATATTAACCATGAATGGCTCATGAAGCACATTCCTATGGATAAGAAAATTCTCCATAGAGGGAGTGTTAAATAAACTGTGTCAAACCGCATTTTTAGTTTAACTCAATTTTCAGTCTGTTAGGAAAGAAAATATCGAGCTGAGATATAGTTAATGCCCAATCATGTACGGGCATAGTCTACTTTTCCTCTGCCTTCTTTATAGCACAATATACCTGTTTGTACAAGGCATTTATGCTGGTAAATGAGCCCTTGGTTTTGGTAAATTTTCTGATTTGTCGATGTAGCCCCTCAATAGGATTAGTAGTATAAATCAGCCTCCTAACCGGGCCAGAATACTTAAAATAACCAGATAAATTTTCCCAGTTATTCTGCCAAGATTTCACAACTAATGGATACTTTTCTCCCCATTTTTCTTCTAATTCAAGTAAGTAATTTTCAGCAATTTCTTTACTTGAAGCACGATATACTTTCTTCAGGTCATTCATGAAAACCTTCGCATCTTTGCTAGACACGTATTTCAGAGAATTTCTTATCTGATGCACGATACACAATTGTACTTCTGCTTCAGGAAATACGCTGTTTATAGCTGCAGGAAAGCTTTTCAGACCATCAACACAGGCAATTAGAATATCTTCTACTCCTCTCTCTTTTAGGTCGTTTAATACCCCTAACCAGAAGTTGGCTCCTTCGCTTTCAGCTAAGTAAAAGCCTAGCACTTCTTTCTTGCCATTCTGATCTATGCCTAATATGTTGTACATGCATTTACTTACGCAATGTCCGTCCTCTTTGACCTTAAAAAATATACCATCCATGAATACTATTGGATATACTGATTGCAGCGGACGACTGCGCCATTCATTGATTACAGGTAATAATTTGTCAGTAATATTTGATATCTCTGCTGCAGATATTTTATGGTCATAAATTTCCTCTACATGCGATGCTATATCTCTGTATCCCATACCACTGGCATATGTGCTTAAGACCTTTGCTTCAAGTTCAGGATGTAGGCTTGTCTGCCTTTTTTTAACTATTTGGGGTTCGAAGCTTCCTTCCCTATCTCTTGGCGTCAAAAGCTCAAATGAACCTGCGCTTGTACGTAAAGTCTTTGAATTTCTCCCATTCCTTCGATTATTTTCTTCGCTTTCAGCAGATAAGTGATTTTCTATTTCACCTTCCAGACTTGCTTCCAGCAGTTTTTTTATCAATGGTGTTAACGCACCATCCCTTCCTGTCAATGGTCTACCTTCTCTTATAGACGACAAGATATTTGTTTCTAATTCTTTGTAATCTACCAAACTGGCAGTTCTGTTTGCTATTTTTTGACTCATATGTCAAACCTCCATTTTTTATATCAATTTATTATTTTTTTTCTCGGTTTGACACAGTTTATTTAACACTTCCAATATTAACCATGAATGGCTCATGAAGCACATTCCTATGGATAAGAAAATTCTCCATAGATGGTTAAAGGCTGGTTTCCTAGAATCAAAAACCTTATATCCCACAACTGCTGGTACCCCGCAAGGGGGTATAATTATCCCGCCAACAATGTTGCAAAAAACGTAAAATTAGAGAAAAGCATTTCTCGAAAACTTCTATGTCCAAAAACAAGAGTGCCATTTATTTATAGTGCCAACAATCAATTAACCATCAGTTTCAATGAATGATATGAACATATTATTTCAAGGAAGGTTCATGGGAAATAAGAGATTAGCTATACGGATTAGCTGTAGCTATGAAACTAACCGGTTGGCAGAAAAGTATTTGTTAGATGCTTATGAAAAAGCCGTGTCAAAGCAAGTAAGCCAAAAAAATTTAAAACATAAAAATGGGATTCAAGGAGGATCAAATGGTAACAGTGAGTTTATATGCAAGAGTCTCTTCAGGGAAACAAGCACAAGAAAATACAATAGCAAGTCAAGTTGCAGCTTTAGAGAAGCAAATTAGTACGGATGGGTACAACTTATTAAGTGAGTATAAATTTATTGATAATGGCTACAGTGGATCTAATTTAGTCCGTCCTGATCTAGAAAAATTACGTGATAAAGTAACAGAAGGTAAAATTGATAGGATTTACATTCATTCACCTGATCGCTTATCTAGGAAATATGCATATCAAATGGTATTACTTGAAGAATTTGAGAAAGCAGGAGCAGAAACGGTTTTCTTAAATTGTGAGATTAACGATAATCCAGAATCTCAGTTACTGTTACAAATGCAAGGTATGATAGCAGAATATGAACGAGCGAAAATTATGGAACGAAGTCGTCGCGGAAAGATTTACGCAGCTAATAAAGGTTGTGTAAGCGTAATGGGAGGAGCTCCTTATGGTTATCGTTATATAGATAAATATATGGGAGGAGGACAAGCTTTATTTGAAATAAACGAAGAAGAAGCTAATGTTGTTAGAAAAGTATTTTTGTGGGTAGGAAGAGAAAGGACAAGTATTGGGGAAGTGTGTCGTCGGCTAAACACTATGTCTATTATAACACGAACAGGAAAAAAGTGCTGGGATAGAAGTGTGATTTGGGGTATGTTAAAAAATCCTGCTTACAAAGGACAAGCGGCTTTTGGTAAAACAAAAGTAGGTGTAAAGTTACAACATATCAGACCACAGAAACATTCTTGTGAACAACCGAAAGATAATTACTCTACCTATTCTGTTGAAAAAGCAAATTGGATTTATGTTAAAGTGCCAAATATAGTGGACGAAGATGTATTTGATATAGTTCAAGAACAATTAGCTGAGAATAGAAAAATAGCAAGGACAAGAGAAAGAGGAGCAAAACATTTACTACAAGGTTTAATCGTATGTAAGCGTTGTCGTTATGCATATTACGGAAGTCCTGTAAGAAATAAGCGAGGAGAAAAAATTGATCATTATGCTTATTATCGTTGTATAGGTAGAGATTCTTACCGTTTTGGTGGTAATAAAATTTGTGATAATAAACATATTCGTACAGATGCATTAGAAACAGCCGTGTGGGAAGAGGTTAAGCATTTATTGAAAAATCCAAATAGGGTTTTAGAAGAATACAGACGTAGACTTTCAGAGCTTAAAAAATCATCATGGGATCAAAAAAGCGATTTACTAGAGAAACAAGAAAATAAATTAAAACGTGGTATTGCTAGACTTATTGATAGTTATGCTCAAGAATATATTAATCAAGAAGAATTTGAACCACGAATTAAAGCAATGAAACAAAGCTTAAAAACAATTGAAGAGGAGAAGAAAAGGATATTCGATCAAAAGAAATTAAAACAGGAATTAGCTTTGGTTGTAACCAATTTAGAAGACTTTTCTTCCAATATTAGATCAAACCTTGATAATGCAGAATGGCTAACTAAACGTGATATTATCAGAACTTTAGTCAAGAGAATTGAAATTAACCTTGAGGACGTAAATGTGGTATTTCGTGTAAAAGAGCTACCAAACTCTTCTGGACATAGTGGAGAAGAAAAGAAAAATTTGCAACATTGTTGGCGGGATAATCTCTCCAGTACTAGCTAATTTTACTTTAGACGGTCTTGAAAAGTTATTAGAAAATCGCTTTGGTAAACTAGGTAGCAAAAGAAGAGGAAAAATCAGAAGTGGAGTAAATTTAATCAGATATGCGGATGACTTTATTATCTCAGGAAACACGCGTGAAGTACTGGAAAATGAGGTTAAACCCATAGTATCATCCTTCCTTCGTGAAAGAGGTCTAGCTCTGTCAGAAGAAAAGACAAAGATTACATTTATTACAAAAGGGTTCGACTTTCTTGGTTGTAATGTACGTAGATATAGCAAGAAACTAATTATTACTCCTTCGAAGGAAAGTATTAAGAGGTTTCTTAAAAAAGCGCGTGCATTAATAAAAGCAAATATAGGCAGTTCACAAGCTGTAGTAGTTAAATCACTCAATCCTTTATTAAGGGGATGGGGAAACTATTATCGTCATGTGTGTGCTAAAAAAGCGTTTAGAAAGATCGATAATGAAATTTGGCATAGTTTATGGAAATGGGCAAAGAAAAGACATCCTCGTAAAGGATTACGTTGGATAAAGAATCGTTACTTTAAGGTAATGAAACAACGCCAATGGGTCTTTGCGGCACCCATAACTAAGAAGAAACCAAAAGAGATACGGTATTTAAGACTGCTTAGGCTGATTGATATACCTATCAGACGACATGTTAAAATCAGAGCGGACGCAAATCCTCTTGACTTTAAATGGAAAAAGTACTTTGATGAGAGAGTGAAACAAACAAAAATGTTAGTAAGCTCTTTCTCAAGAGAAGGTTCTCTACTGTTAGTGTCACCACTGAGAATGGTGTTTTCCGAGGATTTATGACAAACAAGCCGGTTCGAAATAAGAAGGACTTAGATAAGGGGCTCAAGCGTAGTGTGGGGAAACCCGCATGCTGCGTTTCTAAGGGAGGGAGTAGTAGCAATACTACTTCCTTACCTAACCAGGTCGCTAAAACTAAAGGCTTTGAAAAACGTGCTCAATACTATGCAGCTAAGGCGTATTCAAGACAGGCTAATAAAGGTGATCAATATGAAGACCTCAAAGAAATTATCTTTATTGCCATAGCAGATTGTATCTTATTCCCTGACAAATCCGAGTATAAATCAAAACACACTATTCGGGATGAGGATACCAATGAGCATGATTTAAAAGATTTTTATTTTACATTTATTGAGTTGCCAAAATTTCCAAAAACGAAGGAAGATCAATTGGAAAGTATAGTCGAGAAATGGGTCTACTTCTTCAAGTATGCGGAAGAAACTAGTGAAAGAGAGTTGGAAAGAATAATAGGAAGTGATGTGATAATCAAAAAAGCATATGAGGAGCTAAATAGATTCAACTGGTCAGAAAAAGAATTCATTGCCTATGAACAAGAAATAAAGCGTATTCGTGATGAGAAGGCTGTCCTCGCTCAAAAACTTGATGATGCTAGAGACGAAGGCAGACAAGAAGGCATCAAAATTGGGGCAGAAAAGGGAAAAATTGAAGTGGCAAAAAACCTACTTAAAGCTGGTGTATCCGTTGACTTAATAACTGAATCTACTGGTCTTCCTAAAGCTGAAATTGCACAACTTAAAGAAGAAGTTACGAGTTAATTTCAAATCGCTCAGTCGAGCAGACACTGATATTTTGAAGTATATATAAATAATTAGCCGCCAACGGGGCTTTTTTTGCCTTGTTTTTTATTTGGTGAACTCCTCGATGTTTATAGCTAACATGAACTGGATGGAAAAATGAAATGAGATCCCAGCGTCACGCGCTGGGATGACAGGAGGAGGGGTACTTGGATGACAGGGGAAGGAGCGCTGGGGTTACGCACTGGCAAAACGGTACCTTTAATTTGTTCTATTACTATTGGTATTACAATTCAACAACTCTCCAAAATCAATTATATTTGAAAAATAGTCACTATCTATAACGTCATCACTTACACCATTAACGTGAATGAGGACTGGACGGCATGAAAAGCCTTTTGGACGGTTTAGTGTATCTATTTTCGTTTGTACTTCCTGGATTATTGAATGACCGATTTTATTTTTTGAAAATTTGATTTCGCAAATGTAGAGAGTGTTAAACTTTGTTTGAATCATATAATCAATTTGACAACCAGCACTATTACGCGTTCCCTTCTGAAAAAATGGATTTTCGCTTACTATTCCATCAATTCCCAAGATATTATGTATGCTTTTTCTATTGTTAAGCACCAAATTTTCAAACTGAAGTCCGATGATTGTATGCCACTCCGGTAAAGATGCGAGCAATCCCATGGAGTAGGTGTTGCGATTAATTTTTCCTAGATTTTTTTCAATATATTTTAGATAAAACCTTAAATAGTTATCTTGAAGTCTGTACCTTCTCAGTCGCGAATCAATACCCGTTTTTATATTCCAAGTGTGATCCTTTGCAATAAAACCAGCAAGCTCGAGCTCATATAGATACTCGGAAATGCGTCCATGTCTCGCAATGTCTAAAGCAGCACAAATTTCTTCCTGTTCTTTAGCTCCAGTAGAAAGAGCCCTGACTATTTGCTTATAAAAAACTGTTTTTCGCATGAATAAATCTGAAAATATTTGGTCAAATTCCTCAACTAAAAACCCGCCTTTCGAGAAACAAAGCTTTTTAATATTTTCTTCAGCACTGTGTTTAAAATTTACCTCTTCTAAATATTTTGGAATTCCGCCGGTTACTGCGAGTACCTTAAATTTTTCATATGCTGAAATATTTTTTGGCCAGAATCTATTACAGTCAGAAAGTGCTAATTCCCCAAGTGTCAAAGTCAATGATATTCTTCCCACAAAACCAGTGCTACTGAGTATGTTTTTTTCGATCCAAGATGATGCAGATCCACACACAACAAAAATTAACTTGTTGTTATTTTTTAGCCGTGTATCCCAAAAATTCTTTATTTTGCCTAAAAAAGTTGGATCTTTTGAGCCCATCCAGGAAATCTCATCAAATAGCAGTAATATTTTCCCTGATAGTAGACGCTCGCCAACTGCCCATAGTAAATCGCTCCAGTCATCATACCTAGCAAAAGACGTATTAAATTGCCTAGCAATTTGCCTAGAAAATTCATTAAGTTGGTGAGATATTGTAGTATGCTTTTCTGGTGGCAAACCTATAAATGAATAATATTGCTCGAAATGCTTGCCAAACTCTTGAATTAAACGACTTTTTCCTATACGACGCCTTCCTTTGACTACTACAAAGGATGCGGTATTTTTTTCTTTAAGCTCCAGTAATTGCTTTAACTCAGCTTGCCTACCAATAAATGATGGAGACATAAAACACGAAATGTAAATCTTTGTCTCCATTATGAGTTATAAAATTGGAGACGTAAATAAATAAATTGTGATTTTTGTCTCCATTATGTGTGATAAAATTAGAGACATAAACAAATAAACAGAAAAAACAACATAAAAATCTTTTTGCCTTCAAAAGTATGCTATTTAATATAGTTTAAATCATCTAAATAGATTTATGCGGCGTGTAGCCTCATTCTTTATATTATCGGCAATACTAATAAGCTGCGGCCTGCAAAAACCTGCACCTGTGCTGCTTAAAGGTGAAGAGTTTTATGGGAAAAGAGACCTAGAATATACAAGGGAATATCATTTAATTAGAGAGGATGTTGATTCTTCAATAAAAAAAGAAAATAGAAAAGCCGTCGTAGATAAGGTACATAGAGATAACAATAAAGCGCAAAATATGGAAATTAATGGGGTAAGTTGTAAATTTGTAATGCCAGTTAAAGGTACTATTATTTCAACTGCCTCCTCTGATGAAGTATGCAAAGATGGAGTAAAAATTGCTGCTCAAGGCGGAACGAATGTGGTTGCTTCTGCACCTGGTAAAGTGATATATGTAGGCAAAGGGCTGAGGTGGTATGGAAATTTAATTATAGTAGAACACAAAGATAATTATGTGACTGTGTACTCCTATTTAAAAAACATACACGTTGAAATTGGTAATAAAGTAAAACAGGGTCAAGTAATTGGATCTGCAGGTAAGTCAAGTACGCAGGATAAAGATCCGCAGATGTGCTTTACAATACGGCATAACGGTCAAGCGGTTGATCCTTTGAAGCATATGAACTGTAATTGAATTTGGATTTATATGAAATATGATTTTAAAAACGTTGAAAAATTTTATCAAGATAAGTGGAATTTCTCTGTAAGCGAAAGTAGCAAGCAAGAGAAATGTTACGTATTGGAGATGTTTCCATATCCATCTGGAAAAATTCACATGGGACACCTACGCAACTATGCAATAGGAGATGTAATAGCGCGTTATAAGAGAGCTTGCGGATTTGAGGTTTTGCACCCAATTGGCTGGGATGCGTTTGGGTTACCCGCTGAAAATGCAGCAAGGGATAATAATATTAGCCCTGCGGCATGGACGAAAGAGAATATAAATAATATGCATGCGCAGCTTAGATCTATAGGTCTTTCTTATAATTGGGAACGTGAACTTTCCACATGTGAACCTGACTATTACAAACACGAACAAAAATTTTTCCTGGATTTTTTAAAACACGGACTTGCCTATCGAAAAGAGTCATGGGTTAACTGGGATCCAGTTGACCAAACAGTGCTTGCAAATGAACAAGTAGTCGATGGAAAAGGATGGCGGTCAGGCGCAGTTGTTGAAAAATGTAAGTTATCCCAATGGTTTTTAAAGATTACTGATTTCGCTGAAGATTTACTCAAGTGCTTGCAAGATTTAAAAAATTGGCCAGAAAAAGTCAAAACAATGCAAGAGCGCTGGATAGGAAAATCCGAAGGGGTGACTATAGAGTTTGAAATAGTTGGCCTAAATAAGAAATTAAAGATTTTTACAACCTCTCCTCACACTTTATTTGGAGCTTCTTTTCTTGCGGTAGCAGCAGAGCACCCTATTGTGCAGGATATCATACTTCCAGATGCTCCTGAAGTTTTGTCATCCCAGTGCTTCGACACTGGGATCCAGCAAAAAGATGAATGGATTCCAGCGTCACGCGCTGGAATGACAATTGATGATATAAAAACAAAGGGGGAAAATGACGAAAAATTTGGAATTTACACTGGATTGAACGTCAAACACCCATTTCTTGACAAGGAATTGCCACTTTATATAGCGAATTTTGTATTGATGGAGTATGGAGAAGGTGCAATTTTTGGATGCCCTGCACATGATCAGCGTGACTTTGAATTTGCACAGAAGTATAATTTGCCGATTATTCCGGTTATTTCTTCAGCCGACTTGAGTGCCGTTCCAGCGTGTAAGGCTGGAATCCTGGACACTGAGATCCAGTATCCAATGACAAAAGAGGTGCACGCTGATGGCGGAGTGATGTTCAACTCTGAGTTTTTAAACGGATTAACGGTCAGCAAAGCAAAGGAAGTAACCACTAAAAAGCTCGAAGAAAAAGGAATAGGCAAAAAAACGATAAACTATCGCTTACATGATTGGGGAATTTCAAGGCAACGTTATTGGGGATGCCCTATACCTATTATATATTGTAAAGATTGTGGTACTGTGCCAGTGCCGGAAAAAGACCTTCCTGTAGTTCTGCCAATGGATGTGGAATTTAAAAGTGGTGGTAATCCACTTGATAAGCACCCAACATGGAAATTCGTTGATTGCCCAAAATGTGGAAAGCAAGCAGAGCGTGAAACTGATACATTTGACACCTTTTTTGAATCTTCCTGGTATTTTGCTGCATTTTGTAGCGAAAATAAATCTATCAATAAGGATGCGTGTAATCGTTTTATGCCTGTGGATTATTATATAGGTGGAATAGAACATGCGATCTTGCACCTGCTTTACTCACGATTTTTCTGCCGTGCTTTGATCAAATGTGGTTACCTTGATATTAAGGAGCCTTTCTCTACTTTGATCACTCAAGGAATGGTTTGCCATGTAACTTACAAAGATGAGAATGGTAAATGGCTTTTTCCTGAAGAAGCGAAGGAATTGATGGCACAAGGTGCTGAGGTTCAAGTTGGAAAAGTTGAGAAGATGAGTAAATCAAAAAAGAATACAGTTGACCCAAATTTTATCATAGAAAAGTACGGTGCTGATACTGCTCGCTTGTTCGTCTTATCTGATACTCCTCCAGAGAAAGATATGGAATGGTCTGATGATGGCGTAGAAGGTTGTTCTCGGTATATAAATAAATTGTGGCGCATGGTAATGCAGCTAAGACCTGTGAATACGAACTATGATAATGAAAATGTTACGGATCAACTTCTAGAATACAGAAAAAAAATACATAAGCTCTTGCACGGACTTACAGATGACTTGGAAAGCTGCAGATTAAACTGTGTAGTGGCAAAATTCCGTGAAATGACAAATTTAATAGCTGAAATAGATGTGAAAAATGGAAAATCTCTTATTGATGAAGGTATATGTATACTAATCAGAGTAATTGAGCCATTTATACCACACCTGGCTGAAAACTTATGGCAAGAAATAGGAGGTGAAGGTATGCTATATCTAAGGCCTTGGCCACAAGCTGTCAAGTCACTGCTAACTGATGACATAGTGACTGTGGCAGTTCAGATCAATGGAAAATTGCGTGCAACAATCGAAGTGGCAGTTGACTTATCTCAAGAAGAATTAAAGAAAATAGCAATAGATTCCGTGTCCAACAGGATCGATCAAAGCAAAGTTCGCGCTATATATGCTGTGCCAAATAAGATAGTAAACATAGTTATATAAAAATCTAAGTAGCGCTTTCCTAACTTTACAGTTATACTTTTTTTTGACATGTAGTTATACCTTTTTTAATATAAAGGTTATATACTTGTGCATTATATATATTTTTTTTTGTATGAGGAGTTATATGAAAATGAAGAGATTATGCGCCTTAGCTGTGTTGCTCACCTCATCTTTAGCGAGTGCAGCAGGTGATGTAGTGGCTAATTTAGAAGGTCAGTATTACGCAGGTTTAAACTTCGGTGCCGGCTGGGGCGGTGGTTTTATTATGAAACCTAGCATTGTTTTTGGTTACCATCATGATAAAAACTCTAAATTTGAACTTGAGGTTCTCAGCAACATTAACAATATTGCTAGTAGAGACAGGGTAGTAGGAGCTAGCTTATTGGCAAACTACCGTTTTTATCCTGACCTTGATATCGATCCTGTTAAGCTATACGTTAGTGGAGGTTTAGGTGGATATGTCCAAATACTGCCTTCTTTTGGCTTTGGTGGCATTGGTAAAAAAGTAGAAAAACCTACCCCTCCTGCAGGTGGAAGCAATAACCAAGATAGCAGTAATACAGGAGGTAGCGGTAACGATCAAAATGGCAGTGGTAACCAAGGTAATGGTGGTACAGGTAGCAACGATCCAGCTAAGTCTGAGGAAGAAGGTGGTGATGCAGCTGGAGCTATAAGTGGAACTATTCCAGGTATTTATGGTGCAGGAGGTGGTAAACAAGATGTCGGGACTCAAACTGACGGGGGAAGTGGCAAGCCTGCAGGCCCGTCTATAGTAGACAAAATACTAGGTTCTATTTCTTATAAACTGAAGGTTGGTGTTGATTATGAAATTACTCCACAGATAGTTGGTGCGGTTGGTATTACCATGGGCGGACAACTAAGTAATTTTAAACCACCGATACAAATACCAGATGCAGTTTTGGAGTTAGGAGTTCGGTATAATTTTTAATGTCTAGGCTGAGTTTTATCTTTAGGTGTTACATGGAATGTCATATTTAGTGTAATCTAAAAAATATATTACCATGAATAAATTATACTCGGGATAAAAAATTTATCACCAGCAAACAAAATTGTTGAGATGCTTATTCCCTCTTAATCCAACCTGTTTTGAAGAAGGACAAACACAGTATGAGGCCCATATGGAGATGAAGAAATTATTTGCTTTTGCCATATTGCTTACTTCATCTTTAGCAGGTGTAGCAAAGGATGCAACTGATTTAGAAAATAAATACTACACAGGTTTAAACTTTGGTGCTGGGTGGGGTGATGGCTTTAAAATGGAGCCTGGAGTTGTTTTTGGTTATCATTATAACAAAAAATCCAAGTTCGAACTTGAGGTTCTCAGTGAGATTCGTTCACTACAGAACATAGGGGCTAGTGTATTAGCAAATTATCGTTATTATCCTAATCCTGATACTAATCCAGTGAAACTTTATGTTGGTGTAGGCTTAGGAGGATATCTCCAAATCGTACCTTTTGGTAGCAGTAAAGGTTTTAAAGATCTAGCAATGGGAGAGCCACGAAAAATGAGAGGTATTCTTGGTGATGTGTTTGATTTTGTTGGAGATTTAGTTGTAGGAACAAAAAAAAGAGAAAAAAAGGATACAAAAAAGCCATCGGTAAAAGAAAAGTCAAAACCGCCAGCAAAAGACAAAACAAAACCACCGGTGAAAGAAAAACCGAAGCCAACTGCGGAAGAAAAACCAAAACCTACAACGGAAGGCAAAACAAAACCACCAGTGAAAGAAAAACCAACTCCTACAGCAAAAGATAAACTGAAACCACCAGTAGAGGACGAACCAAAACCGCCAACGGCAGAAGAACCAAAACTACCAGCGAAAGACGAAACAAAACCTTCAGTGAAAAACAAGATAACACCTCCATTGACAAAAGAAATAACAACTACAGTAGCAGATGAGAAAAAAATATTACCTCTAATAGACAAAATACTGGGTTCTATCTCCTATAAACTAAAAGTTGGTGTTGATTATGGGATTACTTCACAGATAGTTGGTGCAGTTGGTATTACCGTAGGCGGGCAACTAAGTGGTTTAAAAGCATTAAAAATGCCAGATGCAACTTTAGAGGTAGGAATTCGTTATAATTTTTAGATATATTTTTGGTATTTGTATAGAAAAGAGATTGAAAATGCACTTCTTGCATAACTAAACTAAGCAGAAAAAAGGCAAAAGAAGCCCCATGGTGGCTAGTTATTTACTTTTGTGTCGAAATGTTGGCGTTTTTTTATCCTAAACGTTTAATAAGTGCGACTTAGCTGCTTTTTAATGCAACTTAACCTTAGCCATAAACGTTTAAGAAACTCACTAAGCAGAAAAAAAGCAAAAGAAACCCCGAGTAGCTAGTTATTCACTATCTATCTTTTGATATTGGCGTTTTTGATGTCTTAAACGACTTATAAGCGCGTTTGAGCTTGTATAGGTAAAAAACCAGAAGTTTTAAAAAGACGTAAGGTGCACATAGTGCGAAAAATTAAACATGAGACGCCAAATATGCTAAGTTTTTTTCTCATTTAATCTGCACAGACTGAAGATAAATAATAGCTTCAGTCTCATTATAAGGGTAACAGCGAAGGTTGTCAAGTAGTTTTTTTCGTTTTTATGGCTTAGCAGCTATTTGGGCAACAGACCTTATACCTCTTACCCTCAAATTCGCATAAATCATGAATTATGCACGTTTCACATGAGGGTTTTTGTGCTTTGCAAACATATCTACCGTGCAAAACCAGCCAATGATGAGCATAAAGCAGGTATTTTTTTGGAACTACATTTAAAAGCGATTGCTCCGTTTTAAATACATCTTTTTCTTTCACAAGCCCTACTCTATTGCTCACTCTGAAAACATGAGTATCAACTGCCAATGTTGGAACGCCAAGCCCTGAATTTAAGAACACATTAGCGCTCTTTCTCCCTACCCCTGGCAAAGACACCAAATCGTCAAAATTTGTAGGAACTTCGCTATTGTACCGCTCAACTAATATTTTGCTGAGCTCAATTATGTTTTTTGCCTTGGAATTATACAAACCGATGCTGCTTATGCGTTTTCTCAGCTCGTTCTGCCCCAGTTCTAGCATCTTTTCTGGCGTATCGGTGATGCTAAATAGCTCTTTTGTAATTTTATTAACGCTTACATCGGTCGTCCGCGCTGACAAAACTATCGCAACCAGCAATGTAAAATGATTGGTGTAATTTAGCTCTATTTTCGGTATAGAATTCGACTGCTTGAACCTTTCAAATATCAATTCTATTTTTTTTGAGTCCATTTCACTTATAGCATTTTTTTTAAGAAAAGAACCCCTCCTTCCCGTCATACAAATATAACTTATCCATTCTCACCACGTCAAAGTTATTTTCTTCAAGTTTGACTAGCAGGCTATTTATATCACTATTTGTGATAGTTTTCTTTTCATTATTTGCAATAAACCTGCAGGTTATTTGGTCACTTAAAGATTTTGGACTTCCCGGCCAAATTGCAAGCCCTTTTGAGTATATTGCTATAATTTTCGGATTGCTCGATTCAAATAACTTCACTATTTGATCAAAATCAGCCGACTTACTCCAGGCAATTGTTATATCGCTACCAACCAGCTTTCTAACTTTGTAGTTCTGCTTACAGTCATCTTGCGTTTTATCCACTCTACTATCTGAGCCACTGCCAATTATAAGCTCAGATAACATTGTGGGTTTTTTCCCTAGATTATCTATAACAGCTTCTGCAAATTCTTTGGTGCCAACTTTTTGCTTACTCTTTTTCTCCTTATATAAATCGGCAGTGTGTACTCCATCCTCTAAAGTCTTCAGCCACGCATCGTAAATCAGTTTTGCAGTACCCACTTGACCCATATAAATTAGCATATGCACTGCAGCATTTAAAAGACCGGAAGGATTAGCTATGTTTTTTCCTGCAATATCAGGAGCAGAACCATGAACTGCTTCAAACATCGCATATTCACTTCCTATATTGCTACTTCCAGCAAGCCCCACAGATCCTGAGGTTTGTGCTACTATATCTGACAATATATCACCATACAAGTTCTCAGTTACTATAACATCGAAATTCTCGGGTTCTGTGGCAACACGTGCCATTCCAATATCAACTATATAGTGTTCCGCCTTTATATCCGGGTATTCTTTTGCAACATGATCAAACGCTGCATGGAAAGTGCCGTCGGTCATTTTCATTATGTTATCTTTAGTTAGGCAAGTTACTTTCTTTCTATCGTGCTTTTTCGCGTATTCAAAAGCGTACCTGCATATCTTCTCTGAGCCGGATCTAGTGATAATTTTAGTGCACTGATAAGAGTCACTAGTGAGTCTATGCTCTATCCCTGTATAAACGTCTTCCTCATTTTCGCGTATTACAACGACATCAAACTTATCGAATTTATTTTCTATAACAGGATGATACGAAATACACGGTCTGATGTTTGCATATAGCCCTAGATTTTTTCTCAGCGCAACGTTTAAGCTTTTGTGGCCTTTACCTTGAGGAGTTGTTGTTGGAGACTTAAGTAATATCTTTGTCCTTTCAATAGACTCCCAGCCACTTGGAGAAATTCCATGAGACCATTCCCTGTTATAAACACACTCCCCTATTTCAATAACATCTACCGAGATTTTTGCCTCTGCTTCGCGCAATATCGACAGCACCGCTTCCATAATTTCCGGCCCGATACCATCACCATATGCAACTGTGATTGGTGTTGACATAACTCTCCTAACTATAAATGACCTAATGTTAATTCAAATGATAGAGTGACACAAGTAGTCAATATTACCCAAATCAGCATGTTTACGGTTATTTAATAACATACTTTTATACTAGTTATGTCATCATAGAACATGGAAAGTATATGGACACTGAAATAAGTTATGCAGGAATTCTGAGACGGATTTTAGCATGCACAATTGATATTGTTTTATGGATGATAATAGCATTGACCATGGCCTTTTTTCTATATTTTCTACATTATTCATCTGCATCATACAATGATGCAGATGACACTTACAGAACAGTTATTCCCATGATAATCCTTATGGTAATACTACCAGTATATATAATGTTTAATATACTAATGACAACAAGACTTGGCGGCACTCCAGGGAAATTACTGTGTGGCATATATATAAAAGATGCAAGTACATTTACAAATGTTACCCTAAAGTAAGCAACAATAAGATACCTTTTTAAGGATGGTATTTGGACTATTTGTAATTTTCTGTCTAATCCTCTACCCGACTATGTTTCTGGGTGTCTTTTTATTGTGCTAATTTCAGTTTCAATGTTTGCAATACTTGACCAACGCAAACAAACATTTTACGACAAAATTGCAAAAACGGTAGTAATAGACTATAAACCTAGTTGATATTTCCTTTAGGTCTAGTAGCTAAGGGCGCCATGAAAGCAGCCACTATGATATCATCCAAGCGCCCCTTCGGTGTCAGCTACTTGGATGACAAAAAAAGGGCACTGGTATGATAAGAAATGTGCTACTTTCATGACACCCTTCCAGTGAGGGTTGCTTTCAAACTACAATGTTCGTATAGTTGTGAGCTAAAAAAAACATTCAAACAATAGTTTAGAGAGTTACTCAAACCTAGAAATTAGCTAACCAGCTCAGAGAATTACTCCTTGTCATTTGTGATGTACTGCATTAATATTTACGTGTTAATCCAGAAGATATTGATGAATAATATTGTAATTGTTGGTCTACAGTGGGGCGATGAAGGAAAGGGTAAAATAGTAGATTATCTTTCTGAGAACGCAGACGTAGTCGTGAGATTTCAGGGGGGAAATAATGCAGGGCATACTATAGTAATAGATGATGAGGTTTATAAATTAAATTTGCTGCCTTCCGCTGTTTTAAGGACAGGCAAAATATCTGTTATAGGAAACGGTGTTGCTCTTGATTCACACGCTCTAATCTCAGAAATAGAGTCATTAAAAACTAGAGAAATAGATATCAACCCGAGCAATTTGATTGTATCTGAAAGCTGCCCATTGATACTTAATGTACATAAGGACAAGGAAAAGTTATTTGAAGATTTAAACGGGAATCACAAAATTGGCACAACAAACAAAGGAATAGGGCCATGTTATGAAGATAAAGTTGGAAGAAGAGCTATACGCCTTTGTGACTTAGAAAACGCAGATGAGCTCAATAATAGAGTGGATGCTCTTTTGAATTACCACAATGCTATCAGAAAAGGCCTAAATTGTTTGGTAGTAAAAAAAGAGGAAATGTTAAAGGAAATTGAAAAGATCGCAAAGAAGATTCTTCCATACAAAAAGCCAGTGTGGAAAATATTGAATGACCTTACAAGAGAAGGTAAAAAAATAATATTTGAAGGCGCCCAAGGCACATTTTTAGATATTGACCATGGAACATACCCTTTCGTTACTTCAAGCAATACCGTGGCATCACAAGCAATAACAGGCTCAGGATTGTTTTCCAATGCCTATGTTATCGGTGTAGCAAAAGCTTATACAACAAGAGTAGGCAACGGTCCATTCCCTACTGAGCAGAAAAATGAAGTGGGAGATAGCTTATTTGCTATAGGCAAGGAGCTTGGAACAGTGAGTAATAGAAGAAGACGCTGCGGGTGGTTTGATGTAGTTTTGGTGCGCCAGGCAGTGCAACTCTCTGGAGTTTCAAGTATTGTATTAACTAAACTAGATATTCTTGATTCTTTTGACACAGTTAAAATATGTACTGGTTATAAGTGCAGTGGAAGAATATATGATTATCTGCCTGCATCACATTCAATACAAGGAGAATTGGAGCCGATATATGAGGAATTTCCTGGTTGGAGAGAAAACACTCAAGGCAAAAGGTCGGTTGAGGAATTGCCTGCAAATTTGATGAAATATGTGAGAAAAATAGAAGAATTAATAGGTGTCCCAATTTATCTAATTTCAACCAGTCCAAAGAGGGAAGATGTTATAGAACTTAAAGATTTTAAGTTGTCTGAGAATATTCTTGCGCCTTATTAACTGTTATCCAGTAAAAAAACGCTTATTTAGCGAAAAAAACACTTGCGCGACTTTAAACATTAACCTATTATGCAAAACAGCTTTGCATAATGATGTATGGTGAAGGTAAATTCAGTGTATGACGAAAGCAAAAAAGTTGAGCTCAAGTCTAACGCTTACAGTTATTTTCAACATTTCATTGTCAAGGTTTATGTAGAGCAAAATTTTTAATAGCCTGATTGTCCTTAGGTAGGTATGTTTTGCTTAAAATGGTATTGATGTAGTGGGGTATAGTATGCACGTTTATTGTAAGTCTGAATCATTAGGATATATGTTAAGGGAAATTTCTCGTGCATTATGTAATTTGCAAGCATTGTATGAATATATGTTAGATTGGCAAGAGAATAACGATTACCAATGTGATGATAACATTAATCATATAAAGAAGCTTAGACCAGAAATTGTTCGGTTTGCACTGCCTTTACTTAACAATCTTGAATGCCTTGTTAATACAATGAAGGAAAAAGATTCTACCATTAGGAACTCTACTATAATAAAGTTTCTCCTCTCAATTGCAAAAAATGATGAATTACGTAAAGAGTTAGAAATTTTAAGTAATCTTATCGGGAATTGTGATTATACACCTGATTCTGCCAATTATAACGAGCTTTGTTCTCAGTTAAATAAGGTAATGACAGATTTGGAACTGCCGAATCTGGAACATAAGATATGCTTTTTAGAACTTCTGAGCAAAAAAATGGACTTTGCTATTATAAAGGCAGGTTATGTGACTTTTATAGAAAAAGATGATAATAGCAGTCATATGGAATTTTATGAAGATGTGTGGTTTTTTTACGACATAGTACATGACACAAATTTCAGACAAGTGTTTATAAATGAAGCAATAAATGAGATAGGTAAGCCTTTCAATGAGAAATTTAGGAAAGATATGAGTAAATACTTAGAATTATCACAAGAGGGAAAAAATATTGCAAGTAGGCATTTTGAAGAGAAAATAGCTTTTCAAGCTTACTGTGAAGAAACCGACAATGCCAGTAGAGCCTTAAACGTTAATCTTATTGACTATAATGGGAGCGAGCCAATTAAGATTAGTGATATTTTACAGCAGGAGAAAGATATTAGCAAACTGGATATCTACTGCGACAAAAACCTTGAAATACGTGCTTATAAAAAAGGTAAGAAAAGATACTATAAATTTGAGGATGGTGCATGTTATCAAATGAAAAGTAAGTGGCCTATAAAAGATGAGTCTGGGAGGGTAGTTTTAACTTGTACTATGGTTATGGATGTGAGTAGTGAAGGCATAACTGAAATAACGAGGTTTAGTGGTAAGGAACCTAATGGTGGGAATTATGCGTTATCGCCAGAGGAGCATATGGAGTTAATAGAACAAAATAAGGAATTACATATTCAAGGCTCGCCCTTACGCAAGGCAGTGGAGAAATTTTTAGGAATGCAGGAGAGTAGAGAAGACATAATACGAATGGAGGAGGGTGGCTCTTCATTGCCCGATGTTGTACCTAAAGGTAATATTGGTAGTAATCCTACTGCTAGTAGGGCATCGGAAGTGCATGAAGAACAGCCTGATCTTGATGAGGAAAGCAACAGTGACGTTCAGAAGTGTATTACAAGTGATCCAATAAAAGATCTTGAAGCTGTTAGGAAACAACTTCGGGAATTGAGAATTGAATTAATAAAACTTGAAAAAAAGCTAAAGCAAGAAGGATGTGTAGTAAACAAAAATGGCTGGCCTGCAAGCGACCTAAAATCTCAGATTGCATCTAATAAGGATTTAGATAGTCGTTATGACGAATTACAAGATATTTGCGAAAAGTTAGGGGGATTAAAAGAATTTATTTGTGAAGTGAAAGAGCGCTCTAAAGATCAGAATATATGGCATGCAAATGATTTGTCGTCATTATCTAATCTGTGCAGTTTTACTAATCTTTTGAATATGGATATAATAGAGTTACAAAAGGTAATTGAAGTATTGCAGCTACAATTTAGGGAAAATCTATATAAAAATGATGTTAAGGAGCTTATTAAGAGTGACCCAGAGTTAATTGAGGGCATAAGGGATATTAGCTATGATAGTGGATATGATGGTGATGATGAAGTTTCTAATTGTTCTGTTTCACAATGTCGTTGGTTATTCCATACACCTGGCAGACAGTAAAAAATAAGCAGCTAACTTCTCCCGTTAGATGTTCATAAGATGGAGGGCTCATACCAAACTCTCCATCTTATATTGAGGGTCGGATGCAACTCCGTACACTCTGTTTGGTGGGGCAATTTTGTTTTCTATGCCAAAGGCGATACCTTCAATTATTGCTGCAAGCACTTTTTCAAGGTTACAGTCTGCTCCAGGGACGCGGTGTTCTAGGCGACATTTATCGCTAAAATCGGGTATTCTTATCGCAGCAGTTCTATTATTCACGCCCCAACTAACTGTGGTTGGGGTATGAATGTCTGGATATTGAAACCTTAAATACGAATCATCGTTTGGAGCAAAAAATAACATGTGTTTTTTCATCATAGCGCATAATCCACCAATACTATGAATCAAGTAGTCACTATACTTTTGTTCGCTGCGGTAAAATAAGTTGCTGTTGTTTGAATCCACCAAATTAACATGTACATTTAATGCACTGCCTGCTCTATCTAAGTAGGGTTTTGCTTTGAAGGAAGCATTCCCACCAAGTTTTTGTGCTGTTTCAGTAATTAATTCTTTTACTAACTCAAAATGCTTGATTAAGTTATTAGAATTAGTGTAACAACCACTTTTTATCTCATATTGATGTATGGAACTTTCTTTCTCACAGGAAAATCCAAGTGAAGCTATTTTATTTTTAATATTACTAAGAAACAAATGCTCTTTTTCTATTTCTTCAATGTAAAATTCTAGTTCAATACCAAGTTTAGCATGACAACTTAAACCACTTAATATGATCATAGATTTACTTCAGTAAGTTTATATTAAGTTAGTTATATTTATATGAGCACTTTACTTTTTTGCCAATAAATTTAATATCTTATTTGTACATAATACATTATTATTTTTTTAGCACGCTGCTAATCCTTAACGCAAGCGAGGTTTCATTTGTCGGAAAAAAAATGATCAATTTTAGTGATTTTATACCCTTTACAACTCATCAAAAATCACCATAATTTTTAGTGTGTATTAAGTGGTGTTAGCTTTTCACTTTGCAGCAAGCTATTGATTATCTTGTGTTTTTCTAATTATTGCTTTTTTCTTGGTGTAATATATGAGCTTGATTAACCCTAAGGTTTCTACTATGTTTTTTGACCAAATTGTTACAGTAACAGATCACAATATTGCTTGGGAAAAAATCCAAAATTGCCTTTATAATCTTTATGGAGAGGCAACGTATAACAGCTGGCTAAGTTCGCTTAGATTTGTCAGTAGTAGCAATGGAGAAGTTTTGTTGTCTGTGCCAACAAGATTTATAAGGGAGTGGATTACGGTTCACTACATGGAAAAAATACTGTCATTATGGCAGAATGAGGATGAAAGTATACGTTCTATTGATATTCAAGTAATTGAGGAAAAGAATTCAAGCCCTAATACTATATCAAAAGGTAGAGAGGAAAGTAATCATAGTCTTGGTTCACCGCTGGATCCAAGGTTTACCTTTGATAATTTTGTGGTAGGCAAGCCAAATGAGCTAGCATTTACAGCTGCAAAGCGTGTGGCAGAATCTATAGATCCAATACCAGGCAGCAACCCTTTATTTCTATATGGTGGAGTGGGGCTTGGTAAAACACATCTGATGCATGCTATAGCTTGGCACATAGTCAATTCTCCATCGGTGAAAAGAAAAGTAGCATATTTATCAGCAGAGAAGTTCATGTACCAATATATTACAGCACTACGAAGTAAAGATATTATGTTGTTTAAAGAACAATTTAGGTCAGTAGATGTATTGATGGTAGATGATGTACAATTTATCAGTGGTAAAGATAGCACGCAGGAAGAATTTTTTCACACCTTCAATGCGCTAATAGACCAAAATAAACAATTGGTTATATCGGCTGATAGATCTCCTAGCGATCTTGATGGAGTAGAGGAAAGAATAAAATCGCGGCTTGGTTGGGGATTGGTAGCGGACATTAACGAAACAACTTTCGAATTAAGACTTGGTATATTGCAGGCCAAAGTGGAACAAATGAGTATGTATGTTCCAAATGATGTTCTGGAGTTTTTAGCGAGGAACATAAAATCTAATATAAGAGAATTGGAAGGAGCATTGAATAAAGTTGCCCATACTTCGTTGATTGGGAGGAGTATGACAGTAGAGTCGGCAAGTGAAACTTTAGCAGATCTTCTTAGATCAAATCATAAGTCAATTACAATAGCAGAAATACAAAGGAAAATAGCTGAGTTTTTTAATATAAAAGTTGCAGATATGCACTCCAATAGAAGGCTTCGCGGTCTTGTAAGACCAAGGCAAATAGCTATGTATTTTGCTAAGAAATTCACACAAAAAAGCCTACCAGATATTGGAAGAAGCTTTGGTGGCAGGGATCATGCTACTGTTATACATGCAGTAAAACAAATAGAAAATTTTATAAAAACCGACTCAAATTTTGCTGATGAAATTAATCAATTAAGGAAAATGTTTAAGTAGAGACACAGGCCTTATGTTTAGCGCTGGGGCGGCAATAGACCACTCGCATAGTTTTAGCAGCATGCTGGACATATAGAAACAAAAAAACTACTTGACAAATTCCTCCAGCACCCTTATCATAGTACTAAGGGTATTTCTGACTCAAAACTTGTTTTTGATCTGCAGGCTCAATGACAAAATTCAGTAAAAAACTCAGGGTATTTTTTGGCGGATTGTATCAAATTATAGCGGCTGCATGTCTTTTTCATTTTTTCTACATTCAGCCAAATCGCGCTTAAACTAAGCGTCAGTAAATTATTATAGCGCCAATTTAAAGTATTATAGAGTCAAAACTCGCCACTCGGGGTTTCTTTGCCTTTTTCTCTATTTAGTAAATTTCTTAATATTTATAGCTAAGGTAATTTAAGAGCACACAAAAAATGCCCAAAATAATTGCCTTTTAGATGCAAGAAGTTTAGTGTTTGTTATTTACCTAAAATCGTGACTTTAATCTACCTTAAGCTCAAAGTCTTTCGTTAGCTTTGTAGAATACATTTCCTCATTATCTTGATTATAGAAAGTAAATTCGTGATCATCTAAGTTTAATATTGCAAAACCGAAGCCAAAAAAGTTTCTAACTTCATGTGCTAAGTAATTTTTGCCGTTTGAGTAACTAAATTCTACATTTTGATAAGTAGGTTCCTGATCTTGAGCGTGTAATAGTGCACCACCATTTCCGACTATAATCTGGTCTGGAACATTACTCATCAATAAGATCTGAGCTATATGAATGTGGCCGGAAACTATGGTAGTGACATTGCTTGGAAATTTATCCCCAAAAGCTTCAATTTGTGTGAGATTGCCATGACTTCTTAATGTCAAAAGTTCTTTTTTGGGAGATCTCCAAAGCGGTTTGTGAGTTAAAAACCACGTGGGTTTGTTAAAACTATCTTGTGTTAGTTTGTTAAATTGCTTCTCAAAAGCATCAATTGTACTTTGAGTTGTGAAAATATCTTCACCAGACGAAGAGTCGAAGATAAAAAATCTCATTGGTCCAATGTCTAAAGACCAACTAGGAACAAAATTTTCACATTTCTCAGATGAAAAGGGATATGGATCTAGATATCTAAACCATCCTTCATGAGCTCTGTCACAACTTTCATGGTTTCCCCTGACAAAGAGAAAAGAAGATTGTGATAGAATATCCCTTGCAGGCTCGAACCAATCAGCGTACCAAGCTTCTTTATTGTACCCATGGATGTTACCGCACTTTTGTTCATTTCTACATTTTGTTTTTCTGTAATGATAATCGCCAACGTGGATAATTAGGTCCGGTTTATGAGAGGCAATGGAATCTAAGTTTTTTTTTAAAGGCCAACTATCTACCGAATTACATTCCTGTTGAAATAATGCATTTATTCTGCAGCCTGTATCACCAATAAAAGCAATTTTGCTAATCTTTTCTGGTAGTATGGGAACCTGTATATTGTCAATACTAATGTTTTTAGCACTCACTTCTGCTGTCAGTTCACAAACTGTTTCGATGTGATCACCATTGTTAATTGAGCTGCGACTTAGCATTTCCATTTCCTTACCGTCGACATCAACAATGGGACAAGTATCATTGTCTATGATTGCACGTACGCTTAATTTATTTTCCGAAATAGCTTGAGACCATGTGTATAATATCTGTGCATGAACAGAATAAAAGCTGGTTACAAGAGATAAGGTTAAAAAAATAAAGATATTAGCTATACTCATTTATATAAAAACCTGAGCTTAAAATTAGCGACACAATCATCTTAGATAATTGGAGTTTATAATCACAAAATTAGACCTCTTACATAATCTGCTTTCTGATTTTGTGTCAAAGCTTGCTTGTGCTTTTCCCAAGTATTCTGTGTGTCTCCTAAAAATTCCTTACCATAATGCAAGAGATCTATTCATAACAGAATTATACAGACAATTTATAAATTATCCTAGTATCAGATTGACACTTTGGATGAAGGATCCTAAAATGATTAAGTAATTTAAAATAATTATATAAAAACTAGAATAAAGTGCGGTCGTGGTGGAATTGGTAGACACGCAGCGTTGAGGTCGCTGTGGCTCATAAGGCCTTGGAAGTTCAAGTCTTCTCGGCCGCACCAAACTTCTTGTCGTTATTTGATGTAGGTAAAATGTTAATAGGAAATCAAAGTAAAAATAAAGTAGAGAGGGCCATCAGTGAAATCAGGCGTGGTCTACCAATTGTAATATATGATGAAAGTAATTATCTATTGTTTGCTGCTGCTGAAACTTTAGAGAGAGATTCATTTGATCAGTATAAGCTCATATCAGACAATCTATGTGTCACTTTAACTTCAAGTAAGGTGCAGTATACGTTCCAAAATGGGGAAAATGGCAGCAAACGCTTACCGATAAACAACTTTGATGAGCTACTTTATTTAGTAAACTGTTCAACAGAGAATAGCAAAAAAGAGTTGCAGTGTTCAAAGATGATAGATAAATGTGCTACTACTTTGCTCAAATTCTCAGAATTATTGCCATACGCGTTAGTAATCGATATGACTTTTAAAGATAAGAATGAGATGCGAGATTGGTGTGAGAAAAATGACGTCATTGTGCTGGACACATCATTCATAAACGATTTTCAACGAAACCAGGGTTTATATGAAGTGTGCAAAACATCACTATTTTTGAAGCAGACTCAAGAAGTAAATATCATATCTTATAGAACCAAAGGTGATGGGAGGGAACATTATGCAATTATTATTGGTAATCCAAATGAAGATGGTGACCCGCTAGTGAGGATTCACTCTTCATGCTATACAGGTGACTTATTAGACAGCTTATCGTGCGATTGTAGAAGCCAATTACATCAAGCAATCCAGATAATGGCTGACTCTAGCGGTGGCATTATATTATACCTTATGCAGGATGGTAGGGGCATTGGTTTAACTAATAAGTTAAGAGCGTATGATATGCAGAGAAAATATAATCTTGATACTGTGGATGCAAATAGAATATTGGGTTTTGAAGATGATGAAAGGGATTTTACCGTTGCAGCTGAAATGCTCAAGAAATTAGGCGTTAAAAAAGTCCAATTACTTACAAATAACGGTAGAAAGTTATCAGAGTTGAAAAACAGTGGTATAGAAGTTACAAGGTGTTTACCACTTATTATGGAGCGTAATCAGTATAATGGTTCATATATGGAAACAAAATTTGGCAAGCTAGGCCACAAGTTAAGGGTTTTTTAGCTTTTCTGTTGTAACTACTTTGTTGATTTACTATGTTCGTTAATATTGGTTAAGGTTTTTAGAAAATTAAGATGCTAAGGCTTTTCAAACAGAAAAATAATGAGTCGTTGGATAAGGATATAAATTGGAGTTCGAGTCGTTATAGCACAGTTGTTGCTCAGAGAAATACTTTACTTTTATTTACATTAATATTATTAGTAGCAATTTCTGTAAGCATATTGGCTATATTTAAAATTAGTACAAGTAGCACTATTGAACCATTTGTTATAGAAATTGAAAAAAAATCTGGAATAGTACAATTGGTTGATCCTGTTACAGTAAAACAATATTCTGCAGATAAAGTACTAAACAATCATTTTATTGCAGAATATATAAAGGCAAGAGAGGTTTTTGATCAATATAACTACAATTATAACTATTACACAAAGGTGAGGTTATTTTCTTCACCAAATGTATATAATGAATTTAGAAATTATATAAGCTCGCAGAACATGGATGATCTTTTCAATTTATATTCAGGTTTTGTTAAAAGTGAGTTTAAGATTCGCTCAATTCAGAGATTGTATGATGATACCTTTCAGGTGAGGTTCACTGTGGAATTTACACGAAAAGATGGAAGCTCTGTAAGAAAAAACAAGATAGTCATCATGTCGTACAAGTATGCATCACTTGAAATGAATGATCAGCAAAGATACGTTAATCCATTAGGATTTCAGGTTACTTCTTATAGGGTAGATGATGAATATGTGTAGAATATTGTTAGTTTTAGCTTTA
Source organism: Melophagus ovinus (assembly GCA_023089585.1). Classification (NCBI taxonomy): domain Eukaryota; kingdom Metazoa; phylum Arthropoda; class Insecta; order Diptera; family Hippoboscidae; genus Melophagus; species Melophagus ovinus. The sequence continues at coordinate 176,299 of JAKKIB010000258.1, forward strand.
CTAATAAATAGCAGCTTAAGTGCAGCAGTTAATTACAATAAGCCTATTTCTGTAGATAGCAGAATAAAAACTTTTGTGTATAGTCCTAACGAAATATTCACAGTTGTTTTTAGTCAAGGTTACTATTCTTATATTGAATTTGCAGAGGGAGAAAAAGTCAAAAACATTGCTGTTGGTGATGCATCAAGTTGGAAAATTAGCCCTTATGACAACAAATTACTTATTATGCCGTTTGAAGTTAGTAGCCGCACTAACATGATTATCACAACAACCAAGAAAAGAAATTACATTTTTGATTTAATCTCAAGACCAAACTACGATAAATATCCAGATACTGATACTGAGAAAATAAGTCACGATTACTCTGCTGAAAAAGATATATCTTATGTAGTACGTTTTTATTACCCTCAAGAGGAAGATGAATTTGATGTTGATTTAGATGAAGTATCAATGCCTACTCAAATGCAATACGTTGTAGACAAGCCAGAAGGAGTAATACAGGAAAATGACACGAAGTACAATTATACATATATCGATGAAGGTGTTAACACTGATATAATACCAATTGAGCTATTTGACGATGGCTATTTAACCTATTTTAAATTTAGGGACAGTAACAAAATACCTCAGATTTTTACAGAAGAAGGTAAAACTAAATTACCTTGTAAAAGACTGTTATTTGATGGTTATGTTATAATAAAAGGGGTGCATAAGAAGTTGTTCATGCGTTATGAGAATAATGAAATTGAAATTATAAATAGATCACTTTAGCTGTGGTACATGTAACATGAGTAAAGAAAAGCGTAACAATTCGGAAAATGAGTCAGAAATAGAGAGCAAGGTAGTAACAGTTGGCTCTAATCAAGGCCATAGGGCATTAATGGTTGTTATTTTAGTGCTTCTAGTTGGCGGGATATATTATCTCTATTTTAGTCCTTCTTCTGATGAAGAGGATGTAGAAGTCCTTAGAAAGGAAGAAACGGAGCAAAATGTTCAAGAATTGAAAGGAAAGTTGGAACAAGTTCCAGATAATACAATGGTTCATGAAAGGATAATAACTGATCTGCCATCTTTACCTCCTCTTCCTACACCGCAAATTATACCGGAAGTGAAACAGACTAAAAAAGAAGAAGTGGTAAAAAAAGAAGAAAAACCAAAAGAAACGCCCATGTCAAATATACCTGTTTTACCAAAGCAAAACTTCCCTCATAGCAATATTGCCAGCAATTTACCAACCTCGTTTCCTACAATAGGTGGGGGTGGTTACCCTAGAGACAGACGTGGTGCACAAATGTTAGCAATTTCAGGTGGTGGTAAAGAGGACAAGGCTGCCGATGCCGTTTTATCCAACACTTCAGTACAGCCGAGTGTGGCTACCAAAGTGGGGAAACTTGGGTTTATGATTACTCAAGGTAAAATTATTGATGCTGTTCTTGAAACTGCAATAAATTCTGATCTGCAAGGAACGCTACGTGCTGTGGTTAGTAGTAATGTTTATGCAGAGACTGGTGATACAGTTTTAATACCCAGAGGTTCAAGATTGATAGGTAGATATTCATTTGACTCGAATGTTGCAAGAGCTCGCGTAAATATAAACTGGAATAGGATCATTCTTCCTCATGGAATAGATATTGCTATTTCATCACCTGGTACCGATGAGCTTGGTAGAGCAGGAGTAGCTGGCATAGTTGATAATAAAATAGCAAGTGCATTGTTTTCTTCAATATTGCTTGCAGGTGTTTCAATTGGGTCAGCTGTTATAGGACAAAAGGCTTCCAATCTTGTTGACGCGCTAAATGCCATGGATGCGGTAAGATCTATCACTGCAACTGAAATAGATTTTTCTTCTCTCCAAAGCACTATTGACCCAGAAAAAAAGATATCTAGTGACAAATGGAAATTGGGCCTTGGAGCTATTGGCAGAATTAAGAATGCTAAAAATGAGCAAGATTTGCTGAAAATAATGAAAGAGGAAATGGCAAAAGCACTAGGAATTGATGGAGGTAAGGTAAATATAAGCCTAGAAGACATAAATCAACTGCTACAACAATTTCTAGGAAAAAACAAATCTGTCTATGAAGAAGCAATTAGCAAATCAATCAGTGATTTTTCTAAAGATATGCGAGATATAGTCAATAGATCTACAGATAAAAAACCAACTGTTTATGTCGATCAAGGCACTGCGTTGAAAGTATTTGTTAACCAAGATATAGTATTTCCTCCACAGGCAATATTAAACCAGTGAAATGAACTATGCTGCACTTGATACATATTTAGAGCCATTACAAGGCATCTTTCAAGAGGAAGGCGTAAATGAAATATCAATAAATAAGCCAAAGGAAGTATGGATTGAAAATCGTGGTAAAATAAGGTGTGAAAAATTAGAGATATTCGACCTTAACCATTTAAAATCTCTTAGCAGACTGATTGCTCAAGCCACAGAACAAAAACTGAGCGAAGAAACGCCGCTGCTTTCAGCTACATTACCAAATGGTTATCGTATACAGATAGTATTTCCACCAGCGTGTGAGCCTGATAAAGTAGTCATGTCAATTCGTAAACCTTCTACCATACAATTAGCATTGGATGATTATGAAAAGATGGGGGCTTTTTCTGAAACTGTTATAGAGGTAACTGATGATCCAGTGGACCGTTACCTGGATTCACTATTAAAGCAAAGAAGAATAAGAGAGTTTTTAGAATACGCTGTAATAAATAAAAAAAACATCATAATCAGTGGTGGAACTTCTACCGGTAAAACTACTTTTACTAACGCCACTTTACGTGTCATTCCAGCCGAAGAAAGAATTATTACTGTTGAGGATGCGAGGGAAATCGTTTTGAACGATCATCCAAATAGAGTGCATTTGATTGCCTCTAAAGGGGGGCAAGGCAGGGCCAAAGTGACCACTCAAGATTTGATAGAAGCATGTTTACGTTTAAGACCAGATAGAATAATAGTTGGTGAGCTCCGTGGAGCGGAAGCTTTTAGCTTTCTTAGGGCAATAAACACTGGTCACCCAGGATCAATATCAACCCTTCATGCGGATAGTCCAGCAATGGCCCTTGAGCAAATAAAACTGATGGTCATGCAAGCAAATCTTGGCATTCCCCCAGATCAGATCATACCATACATCAGAAATGTAATCGATATTGTTATTCAACTAAAAAGAACCAGTGGGGGAAAGAGAAGTATTTCTGAAATATTATTTACTAGATCATCGGATGGAAACGCTTAAATTTATACATAATAATGAGGAAAAGTAGTTTATGAGTAATGGAAATCATCTACGCAACATTTTGATAGGAGGGGTCGTAGCTTTCAGTGTACTAGAATTTTGCTTCTATTTATCTGGTGTATTGTTTTACCTATTTGTTGATGGTCCAGATGGCGTGGATTTTAAAGCAATTAACCCTAGCTTGACGCCTTTTCCTCAAGCTCTTTGGCCAACAATTTTTGATCATATACAATATTGTTGGCATCATCCAGAGTTGTATAGCTTTGAGATCAAAATTAAGTTGATCGTATCTTCTGCGCTGCCTATCGTTGTTTTGATGATTATTTTGTGGAATTTAAGGGAAAGGATAGTTGAGTGGCGACCATTTAAAAAGAAAGAATCACTACACGGAGATTCAAAGTGGGCATCAGAGAAAGACATAAGAAAAGCCGGGTTAAGAAGCAAAAAAGGGTTATTGCTTGGTAAAGATAAAAGAGGCTACTTTATTGCTGATGGGTTTCAACATGCATTGCTGTTTGCTCCTACAGGCTCTGGTAAAGGTGTTGGTTTTGTAATTCCTAATTTATTATTTTGGACTGACTCAGTAATTGTTCACGACATAAAGTTAGAAAACTATGAAATAACAAGTGGTTGGCGAGAACGACAGGGGCAGAAAGTATATGTGTGGAATCCAGCACAGCCAGATGGAGTAAGCCACTGTTATAACCCATTGGAGTGGATTAGCGAAAAACCTGGACAGATGGTTGATGATGTACAGAAAATAGCCAACTTAATCATGCCTGAACAAGACTTTTGGCAAAATGAAGCAAGAAGCTTATTTGTTGGAGTAGTATTATACCTACTTGCTGCACCGGAGAAAGTTAAATCTTTTGGCGAAGTCGTACGTACGATGCGTAGTGATGACGTGGTTTACAACCTTGCTGTTGTTTTGGATACGATGGGTAAAATAATACACCCTGTGGCGTATATGAACATTGCAGCTTTTTTGCAGAAAGCTGACAAGGAGAGATCAGGTGTTGTCTCAACTATGAACTCGTCGCTTGAATTGTGGGCAAACCCGTTGATTGATACTGCAACGGCAACAAGTGACTTTAATATTTTGGACTTTAAAAAGAAGAAAGTTACAGTTTATGTTGGTTTAACTCCAGATAACTTAAACAGGTTAAGGCCTTTAATGCAGGTTTTCTACCAGCAAGCGACTGAGTTTTTGTGTAGAAAATTGCCGTCGGATGATGAGCCTTATGGTGTATTGTTTTTGATGGACGAGTTTCCAACACTTGGAAAAATGGAGCAATTTCAAACAGGTATTGCATATTTTCGTGGTTACAGAGTCAGATTGTTCTTAATTGTTCAAGATACTGAACAGCTCAAAGGAATATACGAAGAAGCAGGGATGAACTCCTTTTTATCAAACTCAACATACAGGATAACTTTTGCAGCCAATAACATTGAGACGGCTAATTTGATATCGCAACTTATAGGGAACAAAACTGTGCAACAAGAATCGTTGAATAAACCTAAATTTTTAGATTTGAATCCTGCTTCGAGGTCGTTGCATATCTCTGAGACACAGAGAGCGTTGCTGCTGCCTCAAGAGATTATTATGTTGCCACGTGATGAGCAGATAATTTTAATAGAATCGACTTATCCAATTAAATCAAAGAAAATTTTATACTACAGTGATAGTACCTTCACAAGAAAGCTACTCAAGCCAACCCGTGTGCCTACACAAGAGCCATATGATCCAAATAAAGTTTTTTCTGCTACTAACGAGGATAAAGTTAGTAAAGAAGAAAATAATGCTATCGCAGGGCCTAGTGTTGCTGATTATCCTGTTGAAGCTCAAACTGAAAATGCAGTATATGATGAATCAGAGATTAACGATGAGCTTAAAGGGGAAGATCTTGACGATGAATATGTTGACGACAAGTTTGAAGATGAAGAAGATGACGGGTTTGATGATGAAGAGGATGAATTTGAAGGTGGTGATGAACTGAAAGAAAAAAGGGACGATGATGGGTTTGATAACGAAGAGGATGAATTTGAAGGTGGTGATAAATTTAAAGAGGAAAGAGACGATGATGGATTTGATGACGAAGAGGATGAATTTGATGATGAAGATATTGACGACGAATTAAAAAATAACAATAAAACCGAAGATAAAGGTTAATTTTGCCTATTTTTTGGCTCAGAAAACAAGTTATGCAAATCATTAAGCTTTTCACTTTAAGCCATTTTTAATTAATTAGTATTAAATTATCTACTTTGAGTTAGGGGAGTAGTAAAATGAGTAATAAAAAAATATTAGCAGTTACAGCATTTGCTTTATTGTTGTCACAACAGTCTTTTGCAAGCGAAACAGAAGGATTTTACTTCGGTGGTGGATACTATGGTCAATTTTTTAATAGCATGAGTGAATTGAAAGTAGGATCTGGAGATAAAGTTACTAGAGCATCTGTAAATGATGTAGGCCATTTTAGCACTAAAGGTCAGTTTTTAAGTAAATATCAACCAAATTATAACCCTCTTTTTGCTGGAAATATAGCGTTTGGTTACACAGGAGAATTGGGTGATAACAGCTATAGAGCTGAATTAGAAGGGATATATTCTTCTGTGAAAGTGGATAATATTGGTTTAGAAGGTAATAGAATAGGTTTGTCGTACTTAAAACAGGTAAAGAGCCAATCAGCACCAGGAAGTAATGCAGACAAAACTTATGGATATGGTGTTCACGTCAATAACGACAAAATTGAAAACGCATCTGTGATGGCTAATGCTTATTACTATTGGAAAAACGATGGTTTTTCTTTTTCGCCTTATGTTGGAGCTGGAGTCGGTGCAACAAGGATGAAGATGTTTGACACAACATCGATAAGACCTGCATATCAAGTGAAAGCTGGTCTTGATTATTCCATCAATGAAAATGTGAATATGCATGTTGGATATAGACATTTTGGTGTTATCGGTGGCAACTTTAAGCTTACAACGGAACCATTGAACGAACTAGCAAGCGGTGAATTACGTGCACTCAGTGATCAACAAAAAAAGCAGGTAGGGAAAGATAGCATAAATATAGGCAGTGGATTGTTTGCCACACACGGTCTAGAGGCTGGTCTTACTTTCCATTTTGCTAGTAAGTCTTGAGGCATGTTGTTCTTTGGAGAAAATAAGCTTTTTGTGTCGTTCCAGCGTGTAACGCTGGAATTCAGGAGAAAAAGAAGCATGGATCCTAATGGACTTTGTTGCATAGCTAGCTACGCAACAAAGCCAACCAGGGTGTTACTTTAGCTATAAATATTTAAGAAATTTACCAAACGAAAAAAAAGCAAAAGAAACCCCGGTCGGTGGCTAATTATTTATATGTACCTCAAATATCGGCGTTTTTATCCTCAACGCTACGATTCAGCTACTTTTAGATGCAAATAACCAAAACTGCAAACGTTAAGAAATTTACTAAGCAGGAAAAAAAGGCAAAAAAACTCTGAGGCAGCTAGTATTCAAATTCTCCCTTGTCTATTTGACGTTCTATACTGTCTTAAACGACTTATAAGCGCGTTTCAGCTTGAAAACCAGAAGTTTTAAAAAGACGTGAGGTGCACATAGTGCGAAAATTTAAACAATGAGACGCCAAATACTCTAAGTTTTTTGTCATTAATCCACTGCAGAGATTGCGAAGATAAATAAATAGCTTCAATACTATAATAAGGGTAACGACGAAGGTTGTCAAGTAGTTTTTTGTTTCTACACTAGCTGCTTGGATGATGCCAATAGTTGTATTTGCTTTACTGGTACTCAAGTTCCCTATTCAAAATCTTTAATATTAAATCCAATTCGTTTGGGTTATTATACCTTATCATAACTTTACCCTTGGAATTGTTGTCATTAATTTTGATCTTTAAGCCAAGTTGAGAAGATATAGCACCCTCTATTGCTGCTATATCCTGATTTTGAGTATATTTTTGTTCTTTTTTGTCACTACTTTGATGTAAGTCTTTTATCAATTTTTCAGTTTGTCTAACGTTCAAGCCTTGGGAAATTATCTTCTCTGCAATACTTTCTGCGTTTTCAACATTAATCAACGCTCTTGCATGGCCCATAGACAATTTTTTTTCATTGATCATTTTTTTCACACTGCCAGGGAGCAACAACATCCGAATCATATTGGTTATGTGACTGCGGCTTTTGCCTACAGTTGAGGCTAGTTCTTCATGTGTATAAGAAAACTCATCTATCAGTTTTTTGTACGCTTCACCTTCTTCTATTGGATTTATATCTTGCCTTTGTATGTTCTCAATAATGGATAATTCCAAGCACTCCTTGTCGTTCAAATCTTTTACAATGACTGGCGCACTATCGAGGTTTGCAATCTTGCTTGCTCGCCAACGACGTTCCCCAGCTATTATTTCATAACCGTCATTATTTGAGTCTTTGCGCACTACGATAGGTTGTATAATACCATTTTTCTCTATTGAACTTGCGAGTTCTTTTAGTGATTCTTCATCAAAGTGCTTTCGTGGCTGGAATTTGCTTGGGTGCAGTAGTGAGATAGGTAAATACTCTTGCCGATCTTTTTTATTATCATAATTATCACCTATAAGACCAGCAAGACCTCTGCCCAGGCGCCTATCATCTTTCATACTATACCCTCGCTCACCAGCTTCTTCTCCTGGCAGCCGCTTGCATGCTTCCTCAAAATTTCCTTGGCTAAACTTATATATGCTTGTGCGCCAGGGCATTTAAGATCGTATACAATAGCGGGTTTGCCATGGGAAGGTGCTTCCGATAATCTTACATTACGCGGAATGATGGTCTCATATAGTGGAATAATAGTTTTATACACTTTGTCATTTAAATACTGACAAATGTCATTTTTAATCTGTTTGCTAAGCTTGTTGCGCTTGTCATACATTGTGAGCAATATCCCTTCTATTACCAGGCAAGGGTTTAAGTTATTTCTTTTTATTAGCTCCACAGTTTTAACTAGATGACTCAGTCCCTCCAGAGCAAAAAATTCACACTGAAGAGGAACAATAATAGAATCAGCAGCGGTCAAGGCATTAATGGTGAGCAAACCAAGTGATGGAGGGCAATCAATAATTATGTACTCATAATTATCACGTATTTTTTCTAATGCGCTTTTTAGAACAAATTTTCCTCGTTCAAGCTGTGATAACTCGATTTCTGCAGCTGATAAATCAACCACTGACGAAATTAGCGACAAATTTGGAATTTCCTTTATGTCGAAAATTGCTGATCCTATCAGTTTATTTTCGCTGCTTAGCAATATTTTATATATATTTTTTTCTTCCCTGCTACGATAAGAAATCCCAAGCCCGGTGCTAGCATTTCCTTGAGGGTCAAGATCTACCAATAAAGTACTTTTTCCTACAGCAGCAAAGGCCGTAGATAAGTTTATACTAGTTGTAGTTTTACCAACTCCACCCTTTTGGTTTACTATTGCAATAACCTTGCTCACGCCTTTTATCTTACGTATAAAATAACTCTATTGTATATATGCTAGAAATTTTTGCATTAGAAAATTTTTTTGTTACCTAAAATTAAACTGTTTTTTTTCTTTGTGTAGTACACTTTGCACTTTGTTTCCCAATTCATTTAGGGTAAATGGCTTTGGTAAGAAGTGGAAATCTTCCACATTAATGGTGTCATTCTTCAAAAACGCATCTTCCGCATATCCAGAAATAAAAATGACATTGATACCTGGTCTGTGAATTAGGGCTTCTTTGACTATCTCTGGACCGCTAACTTCTGGCATAATCACATCAGTGATTATTAGATCTATGTGTAAACTTTTTTCGCTTATCATTTCCAATGCCTTGTTGCCCGTGCTAGCCTCTATTACATCAAACCCTTTTCTTTGTAATGCTTTAGTAGTGAATTCTCTTACTGAATCTTCATCTTCGATCAATAAGATTGTACCATTACTTTTAACTTCATTTACTACTGGTTTCTCTACTTCTTCGCTACTTTCCTCTCTATGGTTTTCATCTGATATGTAAACCATAGGCAAAAATATGCTAAATTTAGTTCCATGATTTACCTCACTAGCAACATAGATATACCCTTCAGTTTGTTTAATAATACCATACACAGTGGAAAGACCAAGACCTGTACCAGAGGTAATATCTTTAGTAGAAAAGAATGGGTCAAATACTTTTTGAATTGTATCATGCGTCATTCCACATCCTGTATCGATTACTTCAATTACAACATAATTTCCATGTTCAATCGCTTCTTTGTCTGGAGAAAACATATTCTTAGGTGTAGAATTTAATGAATTGATCTTTTTATTAAAAGTTCGTATGGTTAGTTCTCCGCCCTTTTCCATGGCAGCACTGGCGTTTATTACTAAGTTAAGTATAACTTGTTCTAATTGTCCTTGATCAGCCCTCACCATACCTAAATCCCTACCGTAATAAGCAGTGAATTTTATATTCTCGCCTATTAACCTTTTTATCATTTCATAAAGATTAGTTATCGCACTGTTTACATCAATAATTTTTGGTTGCATTGTCTGCCTTCTTGAGAAAGCAAGCAGCTGCTTAACTAAATTTGATCCACGTTTAGCATTTTGCTGTATTTGTATTATATTTCCAAAAGATGGATCACTAGCTGAGTGCTGAAGCAAAAGCAAATCACAAAATCCTATTATTCCGGTTAGTATATTGTTAAAATCATGCGCAATACCGCCTGCGAGCTGTCCTATAGCTTGCATTTTTTGGTAATGCTCAAGTTTTATCTCCAGATTTTTATGCTCAGTATTATCGACAAAATAGCAGAGTATGAACATCATTCTATTATGAAGAAACTTATTGAAATATATTTTCATATTATCGTTGTTGCTGAGTTGCACATCAAAGGATGCGTTATTTATTCTATTACTAGAAAAATACTCACGTATTTTCATATGATAGTCGTCTGATACCAGTGTAAAGATCGAATTGTTATCTGGTCCTGCAAGCTTTATTAGCGCTGTATTTTTTTTTATAAAGTTACCGTTTACATCGCACTGTGCAATAGCGATTGATGAATTTGTAAAACATGGGTGTAATTGATAATCAATAACGTTTGATTCAACCGGCGTAATAAAGCCGTATATATAGTTATAGTGATGTTTATCACAAAACATAGCGGTGCTCATATAAGCCTTAAATGGAATACCGCTTACGGTACAAAACAAAACTTCATTATCAGTTGCTGTATTATTATACTTAGATTGAAATACAAAGTCATTGATTGAGCTGCCTCTTTCAAGTTTTTTCAGTTCAAATATGTCTAAAAACCTTTGATTTACAGATAAAATCGTCCCTTTAGCATTTGCAATGTAAGTTCCTATATTATGCTTTTCTATTAATTCTTCGTATACCTGCTCTTTGTTCATCTGTGTCGCTTTTAACACAAAATACCCATGTGGTCTTGCTATTGGTGCTAATGATAAATTTAGAGCCTTATTACTACTTATAACAACTTGAGGATTATCTGGCACTGGTTCAAAAAGCAAAAGAAAATTAGATATCTTGTCTTTCTTGTTTAAGGCAATGCTTACCTGTACAGAAGAGTTATTTTTCAGCGCGTGGTGTAGCGCCTTTCTGTCTTTCTCCGAAATATTCCCTACTTTAAGAATCTTGTCTAATGTAACGTCATTATCTATGTGATCTTTGAATCTTTCGTAGAACCTTGCGTCAGCATAAACAATGCCATCATCTCTGTGTAAAATAAGACAAAATTCTGTATTATGATTTAGTGCATTTGCAAATATTGCATTTTGAAATTCTACGATATTAAATAGGTATTTATAGCGTTTTACATGATATACTATAAATAGAGTCATTAAAGTGCTAACTAGTAGGTTAATCTCTATATTAGTATGCTGGTCATATATATCAAAAAAGTAGAGTGTTGATATTACTACTGGAGGTAAAAACATAATGACTGCCATAGCGATAATTGACATTCCATGATTCCTCAATATGAAGTCAACCCTGTTCTCTTTCTTGCTGTCTATGTATCTTTTACTCATTGTGCGTATAAAAATGTTTTATTATATTTATTTAATTATTATAGAATTATTAACATCTTTGATAAGCAATTACTACTTAAACCTCTCGAATATTGGTACTGTTGACAAGACATTATGAACGAACAAAAAATGCAAGCTTTTGAATGGTTCTGTGCACTAAGAAATAAAATTGTAGAGTCTTTTTTGTCAATTGAAAAACAGTCATCTACAGATCCAAAGATTGAAAAAAGAAAATGGGATCGTCCAGGTGGTGGAGGTGGCGAATCTACAATTATTTACGGTAATGTTTTTGAAAAGGTAGGGGTAAATGTTTCGAAAGTACATGGAAAATTCGCAGATTCGCTTATAAATGAAATTCCTGGTGCAAGCGAGAGCGATGGGGAATTTTGGGCAAGTGGCATATCTTTAGTGTCTCACATGCAATCTCCTCTGATTCCTGCAGCACATATGAACACAAGGCTGATGTATACATCGAAACAATGGTTCGGTGGAGGAATGGACTTTACTCCAACATATAGAAATGAGGAAGATTATAAGTATATTCATGAATCAATCAAGGCAACATGTGATGAATTTGATACTGAGTATTATCCAAAATTTAAGGAGCAATGTGACAGCTATTTTTTCTTACAGCACAGAAAAGAACCACGTGGAATTGGTGGAATTTTCTATGATAATCTGAATTCTGGCAGCTGGGAAAGTGATCTCAAATTTACAAAAGCAGTAGGCGAAACCTTTTTGGAAATCTATTTGCATATAATACGTCAACATATGCAAAAGCCTTGGACGGAAAAGCAGCGAGAGGCCCAATTAATAAAGCGTGGCAGGTACGTAGAATTCAACCTGCTATATGACCGTGGTACAAGATTTGGTTTAATGACGGATGGTAATCCAGATGCAATTATGATGTCAATGCCGCCTCTTGTTAAGTGGTTGTAGAGCCTAGATGCATGAACGTTATAATTTGACCAGTCGTTATCCAATAAAAACGAAAAAAAAACTACTTGACAACCTTCGCCGTTGCCCTTACCATAGTACTGAAACTATTTGTTTAACTTCCCAATCTGTACAGGTTAGAATGACAAGAGAACTTGTATTTGGCGTACTATTGTTTAATTTTTCGCACTATGTGCACTGCATGTCTTTTTAAAACTTCGGGTTTTTACCCATACAAGCTGAAACGCGCTTATAAGTCGTTTAAGACATCACCCAACGCCGGATTTTAAAATAGAGAGTGAAATAACTAGCTACCTCGGGGTTTTATTGTCTTTTTTCTCTGTCTGGTAAATTTCTTAAATATTATAGCTTAGACTAGTTGCGTTCAAAAGCAGCTAAATTGCAGCGTTTAAAGCATAAAAACGCCAATACTAAAAATAAATACCGACCAGGGCTTCTTTTGCCTTTTTTTCTCTATTTGGTAAATTTCTTAAATATTTATTACTGAAGTAGTATCCTAGATCCCAGACTGGGATGACAGGAGGAGAGATACTAGAATGACGAGAAAAGGAAGCACTTAGATGACAAGAAATGGAGTTGCTTGGATGACGAAAAAAGGAGGTACTGGAATAATAGGAGAAGGGCTACTTGGATGGCAAGAAAAAGAGATGCTGAGATGACAAAAAAGGCTACTTGGAAACGCCACTATAAAGTGACATTAGATTCCAGCGTCAAGCATTCTGCGGCGCTCACCCGAGTTTCTCCTAAAAACTCCCTGCCATAATGCAAGAATCTATTCAGTGATAAAATTAATGCTTTTTTAATTTTAATAGCTTATATTTTAGCTCTAAATAACGATAATGAATATTAAAAAAAATGGGAGATGCTTTTTGATGTCAACAGAACTTTCTAAGGGCAATGATAAAAATAAACAATTTCTCATGCAAATTGCTGCTTGGCTAGTAGACAATACTGCTTTAACTTTTAATCAAATAGCGCAATGTTGTAAGTTAGCTCTTGAAGAAGTGCAGAATATAGCTGATGAGGAAATAGATGTTGAAAGATTTAATCCTATTATTTCTGGAATAATAACTGAAAAAGAAATTGATAACTGTAAAAAAAACCCAAGTCGTATTCCAAGTTTGATTGCAAAAAATGTAAAAAAAAGGAGTAAATCAATCGGCAACGCTTCCGGCCTTGCTTCTCCGGCAAGGCGTAGAGATAAACCTGATGCGATTTATTATTTAATAAAAAAGTTTCCTATTTTGGACAATAATGTTATAGCTAAATTGATTAGTACAACAAATTGTACAGTGGAGCAGGTAAGGGATGGGTCTCACTATAATATGCAAAATATAAAACCTCAAGATCCTGTACTGCTCGGTCTATGCAGTCAAGAAAATTTAGAAGCAGAAATAGAAAAAGCAAAAATAAAAGAAGAGAAACAAGAAAGGTTAAGAAATATAAAGGAAAATTATTAAAGTCTCTCAAATTGTTTATCTATTTTCATATCTTATTAATATTAAATTAACTTGACTTGTCAGTGTTTACTGGTATAATGGTAGGTAAAGTATGTAGCTTAATAGCAATTGAGTTTAATACTTCCTAAAGATTAGTTTAGCCTAATTATTATCTTGTAGTCACATTTTAGGTTAGTAAGCATCAATTAAAATTTTTGGAGGACTATGGTAACAATCAATGAAGATGTTTTAGCAAAAGAAAAGATTGCAGCTGAATTAGAATCAGCAAAAACAAGTGAGCAAATTTCCAACAACGATATGGTAAAACAAACAACAAATGAAGGTGTAAAAGAAAACAGAAAAGCACTAGATCTGAGTGAACTGAGAAAAAAAACAGCAGAAGAATTATTGGATCTAGCTGAAGAAAGGAAAATTTCAACCAATGGTAAAGGTAATGGCAGAATGCTGAAGCAGGAGATGATATTCAGCTTAATGAAGAAAATGAGCGAAGAAGGAGGCATTACTACAGGAAGCGGAATAGTAGAAATATTACCTGATGGTTTCGGTTTTTTACGCTCAGCAAGTGCTAATTATGCCCCGAGTACTGACGATGTATATATTTCCAATGGACAGATAAAAAAGTTCAATTTGCGTACAGGGGACATGGTATGTGGGGAGATCAGGCCACCTAGTGATAAGGAAAGATATTTTACTTTAACTAAGGTTCAAAGTATAAACTCTACTGAAGTAAGTGAACTGAGAAAATATGTCCACTTTGACAACTTGCTTCCTCTTTACCCCGAAGAAAGGTTGATTCTTGAAAACAACAGCTGTGTAGATAATAAAAAAGATATAAGTATGCGAGCTGCGGATATAGTTGCGCCTCTTGGAAAAGGACAAAGAGCATTAATAGTTGCTCCACCCCGCACAGGAAAAACGATATTGCTCCAGCAAATGGCTCATTCTATAGCTACAAATCACCCAGAAATAGAATTAATAGTATTGCTTATAGATGAAAGACCTGAAGAAGTAACAGATATGATGCGTTCTGTAAAGGGCGAGGTAGTGAGTTCCACATTCGATGAGCCAGCTTACCGCCATGTACAGCTTGCTGAAATAGTAATAGAAAAAGCTAAAAGAATGGTTGAGCATAAAAAGGATGTTGTAATTTTGCTCGACTCTATAACCCGTCTTGCACGAGCTTATAATGCAGTCATTCCTTCGTCTGGAAAAGTTCTAACTGGTGGTGTAGATTCAAATGCGCTGCAGAGACCAAAACGCTTTTTCGGAGCAGCTCGCAACATTGAAAATGGTGGTTCTTTGACAATAATTGCTACTGCTCTTGTAGAAACTGGTTCAAAAATGGATGAAGTTATTTTTGAAGAGTTTAAAGGTACGGGCAATGCTGAGGTTATACTTGATAGAAAACTTGCTGATAAGCGAATATTTCCAGCTATTGACATTACAAAATCTGGAACTAGAAAAGAGGAGCTATTAATTGATAAGGCTATATTGAACAAAATATGGGTGTTACGTAGGATACTTAATCCTATGGGATCTGTTGAAGCAATGGAGTTTTTACGCGATAAATTGCTTTTAACAAAGAGTAATGCTGACTTTTTTAACTCTATGAATAACTAAATGTCAACGTCAGGGGGCAAAGTTTTTGGAAGTGTTAAATAAACTGTGTCAAACCGAGAAAAAAAATAATAAATTGATATAAAAAATGGAGGTTTGACATATGAGTCAAAAAATAGCAAACAGAACTGCCAGTTTGGTAGATTACAAAGAATTAGAAACAAATATCTTGTCGTCTATAAGAGAAGGTAGACCATTGACAGGAAGGGATGGTGCGTTAACACCATTGATAAAAAAACTGCTGGAAGCAAGTCTGGAAGGTGAAATAGAAAATCACTTATCTGCTGAAAGCGAAGAAAATAATCGAAGGAATGGGAGAAATTCAAAGACTTTACGTACAAGCGCAGGTTCATTTGAGCTTTTGACGCCAAGAGATAGGGAAGGAAGCTTCGAACCCCAAATAGTTAAAAAAAGGCAGACAAGCCTACATCCTGAACTTGAAGCAAAGGTCTTAAGCACATATGCCAGTGGTATGGGATACAGAGATATAGCATCGCATGTAGAGGAAATTTATGACCATAAAATATCTGCAGCAGAGATATCAAATATTACTGACAAATTATTACCTGTAATCAATGAATGGCGCAGTCGTCCGCTGCAATCAGTATATCCAATAGTATTCATGGATGGTATATTTTTTAAGGTCAAAGAGGACGGACATTGCGTAAGTAAATGCATGTACAACATATTAGGCATAGATCAGAATGGCAAGAAAGAAGTGCTAGGCTTTTACTTAGCTGAAAGCGAAGGAGCCAACTTCTGGTTAGGGGTATTAAACGACCTAAAAGAGAGAGGAGTAGAAGATATTCTAATTGCCTGTGTTGATGGTCTGAAAAGCTTTCCTGCAGCTATAAACAGCGTATTTCCTGAAGCAGAAGTACAATTGTGTATCGTGCATCAGATAAGAAATTCTCTGAAATACGTGTCTAGCAAAGATGCGAAGGTTTTCATGAATGACCTGAAGAAAGTATATCGTGCGTCAAGTAAAGAAATTGCTGAAAATTACTTACTTGAATTAGAAGAAAAATGGGGAGAAAAGTATCCATTAGTTGTGAAATCTTGGCAGAATAACTGGGAAAATTTATCTGGTTATTTTAAGTATTCTGGCCCGGTTAGGAGGCTGATTTATACTACTAATCCTATTGAGGGGCTACATCGACAAATCAGAAAATTTACCAAAACCAAGGGCTCATTTACCAGCATAAATGCCTTGTACAAACAGGTATATTGTGCTATAAAGAAGGCAGAGAAAAAGTGGACTATGCCCGTACATGATTGGGCATTAACTATATCTCAGCTCGATATTTTCTTTCCTAACAGACTGAAAATTGAGTTAAACTAAAAATGCGGTTTGACACAGTTTATTTAACACTCCCAAGTTTTTTGCCCCTCCAGTGAGATAAAATTTAGGAATTTAATCTTAGCTTTTCACTTAAAATCAAATTCACAACATCAGGGCTAGCTCTTCCTTTTGTAAGTTTCATGACTGCGCCAACAAAGAATCCGTATAATTTTGTTTTACCGCCTCTGTATTCTTGAACTTTATCTTGATTGTCATTGATGATCTTGTCGATAACTTCAGATATTTGACCTTTATCGGTTATTTGCTTTAAATCCTGCTCTTCTATAATTAAAGACGCCGATTTGCCAGTTTCAAACATAATATCAAAAACTTGCTTGCCAAGTTTAGCAGAGATTGTTCCATCAACGATGAAATCCAAGAGCTCGGACAAAGCGTTTGCTTTGATCGGAGAGCTCACAATATCAATACCTGCTTTATTCAAACGACCAAAAAGTTCTACAGTGAGCCAAGTAACGGCGAGCTTTGAATCGTGCTTTTTTATCAATTCTTCAAAATAATCAGCAATTGCTTTATCGGAAGTGATGACTTCTGCATCGTATTCGTTGATACCTAACTCTTTAATATACCGCAGCTTCTTTTGGTCTGGCAACTCAGGCAAAGATGACTTGATAAGATCGATTTTGTCCTGGCTTATTTCAACAGGCAACAAATCAGGTTCAGGAAAATATCTGTAATCGCTTGCATCTTCTTTATTGCGCATCACTTTTGTTTTTCCCAAAGCGACATCAAACAATAAGGTATCTTGACTTATTTCTCCCCCACTTTCCAAAATTTCAATCTGCCTTTGTATTTCATAATCTATAGCCTGCGTAATATAACGTATTGAGTTTAGATTTTTTATTTCACAACGAGTGCCAAATGTGCTGCTGCCTTTTGGGCGCACAGAAACATTTGCATCACAACGAAGTGATCCCTTCTCCATATCACCATCACATGAGCCAATGTAACGTAAAATCTGCCTCAATTTTTTCATAAATTCTGCAGCTTCTGCAGATGACCTAAGGTCCGGCTTCGAAACAATTTCCATTAAAGCAACCCCTGCGCGGTTTAAATCCACATAAGTTTTGCTCTCTTCATGAATGCTCTTTCCTGCATCTTGTTCCAGATGAATTCTTGCAATTCTTATTTCTTTTTCATTGTTGTTGATAAACACTCTACCGTTTCTAACTATCGGTTCAAAGAACTGAGTTATCTGATAACCTTGCGGTAAATCAGGATAAAAATAATTTTTCCGGTCGAAGTAAGAACACTTATTAATTTCCGCAGAAAGCGCGAGACCGGTACGTATTGCCTGCTCTATAGAGTAGTAATTTAGTATTGGCAATGTGCCCGGCATTGCTGCGTCAACCAGGGAAACTTGAGTATTGTGTTCAGCACCAAACTCAGTTGATGAGCTAGAAAATAGCTTTGCCCTAGAAGAAACCTGAGCGTGCACCTCAAGCCCAATTACCTCCTCCCAATTCTCTTTTGTCATGCATTCAATCCAAGTGATAATCTCAATATTCTGCAAAATTAGCACAAAAAGTCAAAACAAAACTCATGTTTTTATATCTTTATCTTAACTTTTTAACCTGTGATTTAAGAGCAGTGTGTACCAAGAATGCAAAAACTACTTGACAAATTCTTTCAACCCCATTACCATAGTACTGAAGCTATTATTTATCTTCAGTCTGTGCAGATTAAATGACAAAAAAACTTAGCATATTTGGCGTCTCATGTTTAATTTTTCGCACTATGTGCACTGCATGTCTTTTTAAAACTTTTGGTTTTTTACCTATACAAGCTGAAACGCGCTTATAAGTCGTTTAAGACATCAAAAACGCCAATGTTATAAGATAGATAGTGAATAACTAGCTACTCGGAGTTTTTTTTGCCTTTTTTCTGCTTAGTAAATTTCTTAAACGTTTATGGCTAAGGTTAGTTGCATTAAAAAGCAGCTAAGTCGCACTTATTAAACGTTTAGGATAAAAAAACGCCAACATTTCGACACAAAAGTAAATAACTAGCCACCATGGGGCTTCTTTTGCTTTTTTTTCACTTGGTAAATTTCTTAAATATCTATTGCTAAAGTAGTATCCCAAATACAAGTGTCAGCTACTTGGATGACAGAAGGAGGGATGCTAGAGTGACAGGAGAAGGAGGCGCTGGCATGACACCCTTGGATGATTATGTAAAATGCTCCTTCACATAATTATCAATAATTGTCTTAAATTCTCCAAAGATGTTACTGCCTTGTAAAGTTTTAAAGTATTTGCCGTCTTTATAAACTGCTGAAACGGACTTTTCTCCATATCCTGGTAAGCTGATTCCCAAATTTGCGTGTTTACTCTCTCCAGGGCCATTTACGATGCATCCCATAACAGCAATACTCATATGCTCCACACCTGGATTTTGTTTCTTCCAGGTCGGCATGCGAATTTTTATGTAATCATTTACTTCTTCAGTTAATACCCGAAAACGATCGCTATTTGTGCGTCCGCATCCTGGACATGAGCTGACTTGAGGATTAAAGTAGCGCAAACCTATAGATTGCAATATTTCTTGACATACTGTCACTTCGTTAGTTCGTGATTCGCCAGGGCGTTGAGTTAAAGAAGCACGTATCGTGTCTCCAATACCATTTTGTAATAAGTAAGTAAGCCCTGCCGTAGTATTTATCACGCCTTTGTTGCCCATACCAGCTTCGGTTAAGCCCAAGTGCAAAGCATAATTGGAGGATTTTGCAAGCGCTGTGTAAACTGAGATTAAATCTTGAACTCTACTAACCTTACACGAAATGATTATTTTATCCGCGCTAAGGCCAATTTCTTCAGCCTTCTGTGCACTGCTCAGAGCTGACATTACAAGTGCCTTGCGCAATATAACATCAGAAGGTTTTGGATTACTAGACAAGGAGTTCTCATCCATTAGTTTTTGTAAAAGGTACTTATCAAGGCTGCCCCAATTTACTCCAATTCTAATTGGAATGTCGTGCTTTATTGCATACTCTATAACCCTTTCAAATTTTTCATCACGTTTGTCGCCAAAGCCTATATTGCCTGGATTTATCCTAATTTTACCCAGCATTTTGATGTTGTCTGGATAATCCTGAACTAGTCTGTCCAGCTCATATTGCCCACAACCTACTAGTATCTTACCGTCGAAACCCCCTTTATTTACTTCTTCTACTATATAAGGTATTGCTTTTGCTACTTCCTCTGAATTCAAAGCAATTCTCACCAACTCCGAACCCGCATGCGCTAGTTCTATTACTTCTTTTGTATATTGCTTAGCACTGCTTTTTATGTCGTTAGGATCTATGTGTACACCAAGTGCCATGGATTGAACAACTATAGGATTATTTCCACCTATTTTCACCTGTCCAACTTTTACAGTATGAGTCTTATGTCGAGAGGTGGGTTCATCACTCAAGTTATAATCTACCAAATCCTCATTCAACATGTCATTAACGACTAACCTATTTTGCTGTATCAGCTACACTTCCAAATGAATCCGAACCGTTCAAGCTGTGCTGCGTCGCGTTATTTAGATCGGCAATGGAATCACGCGAGCATGTTTTTTTTGATGGAGTGTCTTTTATAGTAACATTTATAGGGGAGATTTTTTTCTCTCGTGTTGTAGTAGCCCTTTTTCCTTCCTGTTGTTTGCTTTCAAGTTGCTCACCTTCATATTGAGCTTGATCTATGAATACAGCTCCTTTCAGGCGTGCAATATTGATGCCATGCTGATTTACCATAGCATCCTCTCCATCTTCGACTATACAAGCTTCCATGTCACTTGGTTTATTATTAAGGAGAGCAATTTTTTTTTCTTTTAATTTCTTGGCTAGGTTTTCTTTGTCTATGTTAGCATTAGCTCGGCCTTGCAACTTTTTTTTCTTTAGGAGTTCCCTGCGCTTTTCATATAGTCTGTATGACTCAGCAAAATCCTCATCTTCGTGAAAGTTTGTACCGCCAGGATTACCTTGTGGTACATATTTCTTACTAAGTTTCACCTTAGATTTAGCTTCAGTATCATGTGAAACAAAAAGACTAAAACCCAAAATTAATATAAATAAAACTTCAGAAAAAACCCTAAGCATATGGTGCCATAGTAAATACTGTCTTTTAAAAAGTAACAATTAACGAACTTTAAGTAAACCAGAATCTTTACTAACTTTGTAATGAATAGTGATTTCATATCCAATTAACACAGGCAAGATTTATATTTTTTAAATATTTATATGCATCTTTCTCACTTACCTAATTCCTGTTTTTCTTTTTATTGATATATTAAGAGAAAGGTTGACTTTTTATCTAGAATAACATAAAATTGAATAATAGATAGTGAGGAAACGATGTTAATACTTGAAAAAGTTAAGAAATATTTATTAGGAAAATTTAAACCAGTATCAAAAGAACGCAAGAAAGATTTAATAGAAAAATTCAAATATGCTGCCAGAGAATTTGGTAAAGCTGGTACTCGATCTGACCACCAAGCAATACCCAAGGAGCAGCAGCTTTCTATTGATTTGGGTAACAAAAAAGTTTTTGGTATTATAAACAGGATTTTACATTGGATAGAGAACAAGTTTACATATTTTTTCCCACGCTATAATTTATTTCCAGAAGTTGGAGTTGAAGGAAGGAAAATCCCCAGAACTAACACAATGGTTAAGTATTTCACTTTAGATGAACAGACTGAACAAACAAGATTTATCCGTGAAGAAAACGGAGAACACAAATTATATAACTTAGCAGGTGAACTATATGATACAACCGGTGAGACTAGTAAAGGAGAAGAAGATTGTGTAGCTTATGTAATCACACTTGATGGAAAGTTAGTAACTCATCAACATATTAATGTTAACAAGAGTGAATGGGCTTATCGTCATTCGACTCTTGCGGGTGGTAAGCCAGTTTTGTGCTCTGGTTTAATGAAGGTAAAAGAAGGTAAAATAACTTACATAGACAACAACAGCGGACATTATAAACCAACATCAGCAAATTTGTACGATGCAGTGAAAAAATTAGAAGGTTTATTTTCAAAAGATGCAAAAGTTGTTTGTTTACCGTATTGGGTCAGCTTACAAAAACAAATTCCTCTTATACGCAAAATTGTTCCAACTAAGCAAGAACCGATAGAGAAATTTCTGGAAAGGATGGAGAAAAAAGGAAAAGATGGATTGACTAAATATGAGAGGCATTTTGCTAAAATAAAGAAGCATAATGAACAATATAGGTCAAAATTGTTTCTTGCAAGTTATAAGTCACCAGTACCTATTTCAGACAACGATCTTCAATCAGTAAAAATAAGGGCAACAGCACTCTCGATAAGAGGGTTTGTTGAAGAAATTTGTGGTCATAAGCCAAAAGTTGATATTAAATGCGATAGAAAAACAAGAGAAGCTGTAAGCTTTGACATAATTTTTCACCACGAAAATCTCAGCAGATTTCTTAGCTTTTCTAACACCTTAGAATCAAATGGATGTGGTTACTTACCACATGTTCAAAAAGATAAATTCATAATTACTATAAACATAGACCAAGCTGACAAGTTAATAAAGGATACCTCACAAACAGATCGGGTTAATAAACTAATGAAGGACATTTTACGAGAAACAAAAACAATGACAGTAGAACACTCAATAAGAAAGATTATTGGTGCAAATTATGGTCACAAACCAAAAATCAATATTCAATATAATGAAAAGGAAGCTGTGAGTATTAATGTAATCTTTCGCCACAAGGATGATTGTGATAAATTTATCAAACTTCTAGATCTTAAAAAGCATAGCTATAATTGCGCACCTCATCAAGATGAAAAAGCAGTTAATGTGCTTCTTAAATATACAAATGATAAAAAAGATATAGCTACTATAAAGAAATCAATGCCCAACAAACGTACAGTTTTTATGAGCAAAGATCAAGCTAATAAATTTATAAAGAACACTTTGAAAATTAAGATAGATAGTATTGAACAACTGGGAAATATAGCAGCTGTAAAAACCGCCTAATAGCTACCTAAAACCCTTATTTCCCACTCAAGTTCAACGTTAAACTTGTCTCTTACTGCATCTCTTACCTTGTTGCCAAGGTTTTCCAAGTCAGATGCAGTTGCATTATTGTAATTGAGCAGAAAATTACAATGTTTCTTAGAAATTTTAGCTCCACCGTTATCTAATCCTCGACAGCCGGATTTATCAATCAATTCCCATGCTTGGTAGTCTTTTGGATTTTTGAATATGCAACCAGCAGTCTTTCCTCTTATTGGTTGGCTTTTGTTTTTTTTATCGATAATTTCCTTTATCCTACGCAATATAATCTCGTGCTCTGAACTTACCCCTTTAAATTCAGCTTCAACAAAAATCCATCGTCCTCTCAAATTATGCCCACGGTAAAAATAACCCATCTCTTTGCTGGAGAATTCATATAGATTTCCATCCTCTAGATTCACTGCCTTTATGGATTGCACAACACTTGCAATATCACTACCATACGCACCTGCATTCATTTCTAGTCCACCACCAACTGTACCTGGAATTCCAACCAAAAACTCAAGTCCACTAATTTGTTGCTCCCCGGCAAAGTAAGCGAGATTGCTAAGTAGCGCGGCACCACCTGCAACAATAGAATTGCTACCTTTACATTTAATATAAGCAAACTCCTTACCCAATTTCACTGTTATACCTCGAATGCCACTATCTCGCACTATTATGTTGGATGTTGCACCGATAACGTTAATTGGCAATTCAGTACTTTTAATCAAGCATGTTAAATCTTCAATGTCACGTGGTTTAAACAACACATCAGCTTGTCCGCCGACATTCAACCACGTCATTTTAGACATCGAAACATCACAGCGATAGATACCACGTACTTTAGGCAAGCTTATAAGCATTTTGATTTCAACTCTAATCCTGCATCCATACCCATTTTTTCCGCATCTTCTGCAAATGAAGTGCGCTCAGTAAAGTATATGTTTTTTTCGTCTGCTAACATACAACGAAGATGTAGCATGTTCTCACTCACATATTCTGCCAAAGCTGCAAGTGGTGTAAAGCATGAACCATTTACTGTCTTCATGAAGCTACGTTCCGATTTTGCCCTTATAAAAGACATATTATTATTAATTTTCTCTAAAAGATTGATAATTTTTACATCATTTTTTCGACATTGAATGCAAATTGCCCCCTGCCCTACTGCACTTAACATGATTTTTGGTGGTAATACCTCTGTAACTAAACGATGTTTCTTTAACCTTATGAGCCCTGCTTCAGCTAGAATTATTCCATCAAAACTATGATTTTGCAATCTAGTTGTCACATTTCCACGAAGTGGCACTATATTTAGATCTGGTCTGAAATTTAGTAGCTGAACTTTTCTTCTTATTGAGGAAGTTGCAATCAATGCTCGCTGCGGCAAAGACTCAAGGCTGTTATATTTATTAGAAATAAACGTGTCACGTGGACTTAACCTCTCTAAAACACAAGGAATTGCTAAATCTTTCGAGAAAAATGCCGGCACATCTTTCAGCGAATGAACTGCCATGTCTATATTATTCTCAAGCAGTTCAGTCTCGATTTCTTTGAGGAACAGTCCTTTGCCTCCTATTTCGGCGAGGTTTGCATTGGTATACTTGTCACCAGAAGTTTTTATTTTAATGATCTCAGCAGATAAGCCAGGAAAAGAGTCCAGCAACTTTTGTTTTGCCTCTAAAGCTTGAGCAATCGCAAGGTTGCTTCCTCTGGTACCTATTCTGATTAACATGTGTGTAGCTATTAAAATTTCTTAGGTGCAGTATCCCTAAGCAATGTGACACGAAATATTATAGAATTCAAGTCTGTGATCGCTAGAGTTGCATTATCTGCATTTTATCAGCATACTATAAGGATAATGTAATGCAGATATTATGCCGATAAAGTTTGCACCAAACTATGCAATTACCTCCAAGATTGCTAGCTGTCTTATGAGAATCGAAGCAGCAAAAGAATAAAGTGTTGCATTTGCCACTCACTGTATCAATGCTCTCGTCTTTTCGTGAAACTGCGCGGCTCTATACCACACACTATTCCACTATGATTGAAGGAAACCGACTTGAGCCTAAACAGATTGAAGAGATTTTAAAGCATAAAGGTCACTTCCCAAAGTATGAGAGAGATGAAAATGAGGTTAAAGGATATTATGCAGCTTTAACTCAAATTGAACAATGGGCAGCAAGGGGAATATCTATTACTGAGAAAACTATTCGAACACTGCATGCCCTAGTAATGGCAGGTGGAAAATCTAAGGTGAAACCAACCCCTTATCGAGATGGTCAAAACGTTACTCGTAACGGTCGCACACGTGCAATAATTTATATGCCACCTAAAGCAAAGGATGTGCCAAAGCTCATGAGCAGTATGGTAGATTCCAGCGTCACGCGCATAGCTGTACGAACATTGCAATTTGAGCCTACCAGGATGATGTCATGCCAGTGCCCAGACACTGGCATCCAGGAATTTTATTAAGTTGGTGAGTATAAAGTAGCTGTTTTATGATAAAATACGGCGTTTTTGATGATTATGGAAAGACTGGATCTGAGTATCAGCTACTTGGATGACACCGTCTGTTACGCAAATTACCTGCTAATTGCAATGTTCGTACAGCTGTGCGTCACGTGCTGGCATGACACCCTTCCTAGTGGAGGTTAATCTTAAATCACAATGTTCGTACAGTCGTGGGTTAAGCTAATGCGTTCCTGCTTTCTTGAGAATTGTTCTTGGCATTTGACTCAACAACTTCTTCAGTAATAACCTCAGAAAACTCAGGAGAAGGTTCTTTTGTTTTTGCGAAAAATGCGGCCTGTACAGCATTTTTAACGAAAAAACATGCGGCAAGTGCAAATACTGCTGTTGGTACATAGCACCAAGGAGAAGCCATACTAAACAGAGTAGTAGAAGCTACCATCAAGCAACAACAAGCAAATCCCGATTGGCTAATGAGATAGCGTCTATCAACACCACCATATTCAGCCATTAACTTTTTAACTTTATCATTGCTGCCATATGGCAAAACAAGCGCCTTAATGCAATTTATTATCCCACTATTAGCAAAATATGGAGTACGTTCTATGAATCTGCTCATGTAGTAATCTTTTGCATGAGGATCGGTTGCATTAGGATCTACACCATACTTCAAAAACAACGCTAAAGTTTTTTCTCTTTCACATTCATACTCATTACAATGAATTATTTTATGCAATGGAGTACTACCAAATATATTCTGTATATTAGGGTCAGCTCTATATTTTAAAAGTAATCCTGCAACTCTATAGTGTTTGTACGCCCTATGCAATGTAGTGCTACCAAACTCATCTTGTGCATTAGGATCAGCTCTATATTTTAAAAGTAATTCTGCAACTTCATAGAACCTATCATCTCCAGCTATATCTAATGGAGCAAAACCATATGCTCGTATATTAGGGTCAGCACCATACTCTAAAAGCAGTTTGACAATGTTACAATGTTTGACAATTCCAGGATAACATAATGCAGTACGCTCACGAAATATTTTTATGTTAGGGTTAGCACCATTCTCTAAGAGTAGGCTTACAAGATCAATATTGTACGAATTGATAGCAGCACCCAACGGCAAGTGGTCCTGTACACACATTTCATTGATGTAATCACCAAATTTTCCACTTTTACTGCTCTTGAACCTGGAGAAAAGTTTTTTCAGAAATGCTGTATCTTGATTGAAGAGAGCCGTATATAAGCAAAATTTTAAATCCTCGGTAGAGCTAACTCTATCTAAATCTTCGTCATGGAGTAACATAGCTTCTTTTGCACCTGTTCCAGCAAGAAGCTTATATGCAGCTTGTAACTGTTTAAATTTCTCTTCAGCTTTTTTAAGTTCTTCCTGTTCTTTATCTGAGTTTTTATCTGGATGACACTGAAGGGCTAGTGTGTTACGTGCTTTTCTGATGTCTTCTTCACTGGGATTTGCTTTTAAGCCTAATATTTTTAAAGCTTCTTCTCTTTTCATAATACTTCCCTCCACAACTATACTTAAGTGTAACAAAAAAACTTCAAAAAGTTAAACTTTTTATGTCAAACTGCACCTATTGCACAATCCCATGTGATATAGCTAATACGACGCTAACAAGTAGCAAGACTGGAAAAAGGCAAAAAAAGCCCTGGTCATTATTTATTTTCAGTATTGGCGTTTTTTTAGGTCTTAAACGCTGCAATTTAGCGACTTTTAAACTGCAACAGACCCTTAGCTTAAGTGCTAAGAAACTTACTCAGCAGAAAAAAGACAAAAGAATCCCGTGGTAGAAGTTGCTCACTCTCTAATCCTGCAAATTGGCGTACTATACTGTCTTAAACGACTTATAAGCGCGTTTCAGCTTGTATAGGGAAAAACCTAGAAGTCTAGATAAAATTAATAAAGACATAAGGTGCACATAGTGCAAAAAATTAAACATAAGACGCCAATCTTAATACTCTTGTCGTTTAATCTGCACAGATTGAAGCTAAATGAATAGCTCCAGCTACATGATAAAAGGAATGGCGGAGGTTGTCAAGTAGTTTTTTTGTTTCTATTGAATCCAATGTGCTGTTAAAAGCTATATGGTTATGCAAATGTTAAGCATCACTCTTTGTTTTTTTCTTCTCAATATATCTGCAAACTAAAATGGACAATTCGTATAGAATCAACATTGGTACAGCAAGCCCTACTTGGCTCAATACGTCAGGCGGAGTTAAGATTGCAGCAATAATAAAAATTACCACTATCGCGATTCTGCGCTTGTTCGACAAGCTTTGCGCGGTAAGCAGCCCAACCCTGACCATTAACGTGAGTATGACTGGAATTTGAAATGCAGTACCAAACGCAAACATGAATTGGAGAACTAGGTCTAAATATTCACTGACTGATGGCATAAACTCTATTGGTATACCGAAAGATTTGCCGCTATGTTCAAAAGCAATAAAAAACTTCCAGGCTAAAGGGAATATGTAGTAATAAACTACCGCAGCCCCCGTTATAAACAAAACTGGCGTTGCAATCAAGTATGGCAACAGCACTGCCCTTTCGCTTTTATATAAGCCAGGTGCTAAAAACATATAGAATTGCCATGCAAACACGGGAAAAGAAAACAAAAGCGCGCTCATTAACGCAACTCGGAGATACACAAAAAACGCCTCTGTTAAGTCTGTATAGATTAGAGAAAAATCATCGCTATCTTTTGTGACTTCTATTAAAGGTGCAAGTAAAAAACGGTATATGCTTTCTTTAAAGTAGTAGCAAAAACCAAAAGCAATGCAAAAAAATAGAAAGCAAAAAATAACCCTTCTCCTGAGTTCTGCAAAGTGCTCATAAAATGAAGCATATTTGTTTGGGTTCTTATTCATACTCTATTATAGCACAATAATGCTATGTCTAACATTCTCAGCGAAAAGGCCCATTCATTATCGTACCACGCCGCAACTCTACAAACATCACCTGTGACGTATGTACCGGCTAGATCTACAATCGCACTATGAGGGTTATGCACAAAGTCTGTTGAAACTAAAGGTTCCTTGCATACGGAAAGCACATCGTTTGTTGAATTCTCAAATATTTCATTTATTTCTTCGGCTGTTGCTTTCTTATCGGTTGTAAATTTAAAATCAACCAGAGAAACATTGCTAACCGGAACTCTGATGGCAGTGCCATCTAGCTTTCCTTTTAACTTAGGAATGACAGAGCCAATTGTTTTTGCTGCTCCAGTTGTTGTTGGTATCATAGATAAACCACAAGCCCTTGCCCTGCGTAAGTCCCTGTGATTACCGTCGAGAATATTTTGGTCATTCGTATATGCATGTATAGTAGTCATAAAGCCGCTTTTTATACCTAAATTGGAGTGTAAAACCTGCACAACCGGAGCCAGACAATTTGTAGTACAAGAGCCAGCTGATATCACTTTATGCTCTTTTTTGAGCATATCGTTATTCACACCATAAACTATAGTTACATCGGCATCTGAAACTGGAGCAGAAACAATTATTTTTGTTGCATTGTGCCTTGTTGCTTCCGCATATCTGTTAAATGCACCTGTGCATTCAAGCACTATATCAACATTCCAAGGAATATTTTCAGGGCTCCGTTCTCTATATAGAGAAAATTTTCTGCCATTTATAGAAATCCAATTTTCAGACTCGTCAAAATCAACATCACCACTGAATTTGCCATGAACAGAATCATACTTAACCAAATGTGCATGCTGCTCAGCACTGAGTGACCCATTCACTGCCACAACTTCTATCTGCTTATTATATTTTTCTATTTCGAAAATAGCACGTAATACGCTTCTGCCTATTCTGCCAAGACCGTTAATCCCTACACGAATTTTCATTTCTTCATTCAAAAAGTCTAATTATAGAGGATAAAGAACAAGAATTAAAAGGTTTACATACAAAATCACCTAAACTAATTTCCTAATCCATAGTGAGAGTTGTTAAATAACTTGACTTCACATGTTATCTTAATTATAATTTGATTTTTTAGCGAGGTATATCATGAATGAAGTAGGTTGTATCAACATTTATCAACCTTTAAGCCTAGAACAGGAATTAGGCAACGGGTACATCAGATTGACAGATTGTTCCTTTAACGAAGGCACTGGCCGTTACCACATGGAAAGCGAAATACTAGATGAAAGTCATCATATAATAGGAAACTTCACTACTGATACTTACATTTATAACTTCCATATAGATGACCATAATATGAACACTAAGCTCTGCATGGAGATGGATTTAAAAGGTGATATGAGGAAGATAAATTCGCTACGCAAGGATATATAAAATTACAACAGCTTCTACATCTATTGCTTGTGATGTAGAAGTATTCCACTACAACAAACTTTAAAAGCACTACATTTTATATTACAATAGCTTTTTTGTTTCTTTTTAGATCGATGAAATTCACGTTATCTTGGTTGCTAGAGCACTTAGAAACCAACGCTAGTTTAGAAGAAATTACCGATAAGTTAACCCATATAGGACTAGAAGTAGAAGATGTTATCGATAATGCCAAATTGGCCGGGTTTGTTGTTGCAAAAGTATTAGAAGTCGCACCCCATCCAAACGCTGATAAATTAAAACTATGTAAAGTAGACGATGGAAGCAAAGTCCTGCAAGTAGTCTGTGGAGCAAAAAATGTTAGAGAAGATATGAAGACTGTACTTGCGTCTCTTGGTAGCACATTGCCAGAAAGTGATTTTACAATTAAGCCCACAAAAATACGAGGAGTGCTAAGTGAAGGAATGCTCTGCTCTGCTTCTGAACTCGCGCTGGCACAAGAAGAAAGTGAAGGAATAATCGAGCTTTCTGATAATTATAAAGTAGGAGATAAATTTTTCAATTGCGATCCTGTAATTGATATAAACGTTACTCCAAACCGTGGAGATTGCCTAGGCGTTTACGGAATAGCTCGTGATTTGGCAGCAACTGGAATTGGAACATTGAAGGCTTTAACCTGCTTTGGTGTCATTCCAGCGCATGACGCTGGAATCCAAGATAAATCCCAGTTTCTGGCTACCTTGATGAAAAGGAATTCTTCTATAAATGTCAAAGTCACTGACGGGGAAAGTTTTATTAGTGGAGTATACATTGCCAATGTAAAAAATAAGGAAAGCCCAAAATGGCTAAAAGATAGGCTGCAATCGATAGGAATGCGCTGCATTTCTGCAATAGTTGATATTACTAATTATATTATGATATCTTTTGGCCGCCCAATGCACGCATATGATGCAAAAAAGATAGAGGGAGGGCTTGTAGTACGCAAAGCAAATAGCGGAGAAAAATTTATTGGTTTAAACGATAAAGAATACTTATTAAATAAAGACATAAGCGTTATTTCTGATGATAAAAATATTCATGCAATTGCTGGAATTATAGGTGGCAAGTGTAGCGAGTGTACGCTTGAAACTACTGATATCTTTTTAGAGTCTGCTTGGTTTGACCCTATCTCTATTACCAAATCTTCAAGGCAGCTCGGCATCTCCACAGATTCAAGTTACAGATTTGCACGTTCAGTCGACCCTGAATTTACCCTTGATGGATTAAGTCTTGCGACTCAGATGATCTTAGAGTTATGTGGTGGAGAAGCCTCAAGTGTGGTGTCTGCTGGCAGTTTGGATAGGGCTGACACCAAAGTGAACTTTGATTATCAAGATATAAACAAGTTTGGAAGTGTGTCTGTATCGCCTGACGAGACATTCGATATTTTAACAAAACTAGGGTTCAGCATTGATAAAAAAACTGAAAATAATTGGAGTGTACAAGTACCAAGCTGGAGACCAGACGTAACTATATCGGCTGATCTAGTTGAAGAGGTAGTGAGAATATATGGCTATGATAAAATAAAGGAAGAGCCACTAACAGGAAATATTGAGGTAGAAACCAATGCGCACGATGATTTGCGCATTTTAATGACAAGTAGAGGATTTCATGAAGTGTTCACTTGGTCATTTATGAGTGAATCTACAGCTGAAAGGTTTGGTTATTCGGACAAGTTGTTTATTATCGATAACCCATTTAATAACAACTTCAACATAATGAGGCCAAGTGTCATACCCAATTTATTGCAAATCACTGCAGATAATATTGCCCATGGAACGTCTGATCTTGCAGTTTTTGAAATTGGACCAGTGTACGATAGTCTCAATCAGCCTAAGTATGTTCTAAGTGGAATTAGGTCAGGAAATAATTTGCCAAGAAACCATTATAACACTGATAGAAAAATAGATGTTTTTGACGCAAAGGCTGACCTTATAACAGCTTTGGAATTTCTTAACGTCAATTGTGATAATTTAACGATAGAGAGAGCAGAAAAAGAATATTACCACCCAGGAAAGTCAGGCATCTTATCTTTTAGAAGTAAAATAGTTGGTCATTTTGGGGAACTACATCCAAGCATACTGGATTTTTTTGATATCAAGCAAAAAGTTGTAGGCTTTGAGTTGATATTAGAAGATATCAGAAATTTACCTGTAAGTAGAAAAAAGTTTACCGATTATAAATATCAAAGTGTAAAGCGCGACTTTGCGTTTATTGTAAATAAAGATGTAGCAGCAGGTAATATAATCAATATAGTGAAAAAAAGTTCAGAGCTCATCACGGAGGTTTTAGTGTTTGATGTATACCATGGAAATAATATGGAACCGAATAAGATGTCTATAGCGTTGTCAGTTACTTTCTGCTCTCCAACTCATACTTTAACCGAAGAGGAAATCCAAAAAGAATCAAGTGCTATAGTTAACTTGGTACGTGAAAATGCCGGAGGGATTTTAAGGTATAGCTAATTTTAACTTTGCGGCTATGAGTATCACTAATAAAAGTTACTATATTTCATGCAGTTGTTCTACATATTAACAACTTTTTTTATTGAAAAATTCAGAAAGATATTGTAGAATTATTATAGTAATAGACCTCGGTAAAACTTATGGCAGATTCAAAGGTTGTTATAACCCTTAATTCAAAAGCTTTACATAACCTTACTCAGCTAGCTGCATTCAATAAAGAGTCCGTTGAAAAACTAGCAAAAAGATTAGTCATAGATGGAATTGAGTGTGAAATTGAAAATATCGCGCTTTCTAGAATTATCAAGGAAACTGATTCCCCTGATGCGGAGATGGTTAGAAGTGGGAATATAGACTGGGATACACTATTATCCGCAGAAGCAAAACCATAAATTGTGAAGTATGATGTTGACTACCCAAGAAAAATTCTTAAGAGAGACTTTCTTCCCTTATCACCGGAAATAAGAAAAAAAATAAAAAAACTCATAGAGGATAAAATTGCAGCTAATCTATTTAAAGTCGTTAAGTGGTAAACTGAAAGGATATAGAAGCCTAAGGACTAGAGATTGCCGTATTGTGTACCGCATAAACATTGCAGAACATAAGATAATTCCTGCTTCAGTAGGATACAGAAAAAACGTCTATGATAAGACACCATTGGATTTACTGTAGCGAACATTAAATGTATTTCTACACAGCCCCTTCTCCTGATACATTCTCTACTTAGGCGGCTTTGCTCAGCTCAAAAAATTGAGACTTTTTGGACCTTATATGCTATTTAGATTAATACAGTTTTTTTTGAGTATCTTTCTTAACAAAAAAATTGTAAGTTAAAAATGTGATATATAAAGAGATAAGAGAGAAAGATAACTCTACTCACTATAGGAATAGAGTTATCATGGGCGTGTGCAACCGGGAAAAAATAGCCAGCAAATTCAATCATTTACAGTAAGTAATTATAGCTTTTCTTAAAATGCAAAATTTACTTGATTTTATGTTAAACACAGGTATAACCTAGCATTATTATTAAAAGCTGGTAGTGGAAATGAAACTCGAAATGTCAGAAGAGAACAGTAAAAGAGTCTTATCTGGTGTAAAATGGATTATTAACGCTAGTCAAAACTATAAGCCAACTAGTTCTGGAAAAAAACTAATTAATGCTTTTTTACTTCTTCCAATTATTGTACCCACTGCTATAACAGGATCACTAATTGTTTGTACCTACTTCTTTTTAAGTGCTGTTAGTGTTCAAAAGAACGATTCTAAATTGTCTAAAGTAGCAAAAGGTTTAGCCAGAATTCTAATATATATTGTTGCTGCTGTGGTTTTAATTCCATGTATTATATTAAATCTAGTAATTTCACTTGTACCATTCCTCATTTTTCGGGCTATCAATAAAGATATGTTCAACCTGAAAAACACAAATATGGAAGATAATCAAGATCAAACAGTAAACAAAGATCAAGCAGTAAATAAAGTTAAGGTGGATAATGATGAAGAGTACAGCAAACTTATTGAAAAAGAAGTTAATAAGTTAGGGCAACAAGATAATACAGAGCAGGATCAACCAACTACCAACTCATGCCAACCATTAATTAGTAATCCACCACATAATCGACCAGCTGTAAAAGTAATATCTCGAGTAATAGATGACACACAGGTTGTAGACCAGACTGCTATAGTAAAGGATATAAACAATGATGATATACGAGACGGTAAAGCGGTGGTTCGAATAGCTGGAAATGATCGTCACTTTGCTGTTGGTGGCATTGCTTCCGGATATGGTACTAATCAACAAAAAGGTTTCGCTTTTGCTGCGGGATTGTCATGTAATGTAGTTGAAGATGGGATAGACATAGGATTTAACTTCAGTGCGCGCAAAGGAGATGATATACAGAAAGCAGAACAAGCACTAATGCAAAGTAAATTAGTACAAACTATGCTATCACCTGGTAATGGTGGAATGTTGTCTATAGAGCAATATAGTAGCGCAAGACGAAATGAAATCTCATCATAGGTGGTAGTGGAAGATCACTCTTACAGCAATTCACTTCACTAGCGGTAAAGTAATACCACACTGCTTCATATACTTTCCTTTCATGTCATCATATGATTTTTCACACTCGCTTTCACCACTTAAAAACACAAATTGGCACGCTCCTTCATTAGCGTAAATTTTTGCAGGAAGTGGAGTAGTGTTTGAGAATTCGAGTGTGACATGACCTTCCCATCCAGGTTCAAGGGGGGTAACGTTTACTATAATCCCACACCTTGCATAAGTTGATTTACCAACACAAATAACGAGTACATTCCTTGGTATACGAAAATATTCAACTGTACTTGCAAGTGCAAAGCTGTTTGGTGGAATTATGCATACATTTGTTTCCTTATCTATAAAACTGTTCTCGGAAAAATTCTTAGGATCCACTACAGCTGAATTAACGTTAGTAAAAATCTTGAATTTATTGCCAACTCTCGCATCATATCCATAAGATGATAGTCCAAAAGATATAACACCTTTACTGCTTTTGTGATCCACAAAAGGTTCTATCATCCCAAAGTTTTCAGCTTTTTCTTTTATCCATTTATCCGGCATCACTGCCATAATTGTCCTCTAAAGTCGTGTAATACTTACAATAATATAAAATAAAATTTAAATGTAAACTACAGACCTAGCAACTTGCATTATTCCAGCATCAGTTAAACAACTGTATGAATATTATGATATAAGCTCCAAAGTGATATCATCCAAGTAGGCTCCCTCCTGTCATTCCAGTGCCTCCTTTTTTGTCATTCCAGTACTTGATACTGGAATCCAGGATACCACTTTAGTAATAAATATTTAAGAAATTTATCAGGTGAGAAAAAAAAGCAAAAGAAGCCCTGGTCGGTATTTATTTTTAGTATTGGCGTTTTTATGTCTTAAACGCTGCAATTTAGCTGCTTTTAAGCGCAACTAGTCTGAGCTATAATATTTAAGAAATTTACCAGACAGGAAAAAAGGACAATAAAACCCCGAGGTAGCTAGTTATTCCACTCTCTATTTTAAAATCCGGCGTTGGATGATGTCTTAAACGACTTATAAGCGCGTTTCAGCTTGTATGGGCAAAAACCCGAAGTTTTAAAAAGACATGCAGTGCACATAGTGCGAAAAATTAAACAATAGTACGCCAAATACAAGTTCTCTTGTCATTTTAACCTGTACAGATTGGGAAGTTAAACAAATAGCTTCAATATTATGATAATGAGGTTGGTGAGGGTTGTCAAGTAGTTTTTTTGTTCCATTTCTATAAATAGCGTGTTATACGCCTAACGCGTTGCCATTTTTGTCATAGCACGGTCAAACACTCCCAATAACCTCTTAAATAAGCTTGGAGTTAGCGAAGAGATAGGATTAACAGATACATTACTGTTTTTATCATCCCCACTTGCTTTGTAGTCTATTGAAATAATCCCCCTACTTTTCCCACCAGTAAGAAGTTTTCCGATTATAGGGATTCTCAACAAAGATTTATTAATTGAGTATGCTGGTATTACTTGTCCTTCAACCTGGAATTTATAATTCCTAATATCAAGCTTACCACTAGTGCTAATGCCCAGTTCTGCTCCCTCAAGCCAAGATTCTTCAATTTCAACAGTGCCCTCTTTATATGAAAAAGGTGCATTACACTTGTAAAAGTATACACCTTCGTTCTTTATAGCATTTACAATACCAGGCAGTGAAGACATTGATAGTAAAGTAGTAAGCAACGAAGCATCTTTGATATAGAAATTGCTGATAGATAACATGCCGTAATGTTCTCCATTTTCTCTCTGAGGAGATAAATAAAAAGATAACTTGCCGTTTTTAACTGATTTACCAATGCCTAAAGAGCGCAAAAGCATACCTGAATTATCCGCATATAATTCGAGCCCTATTCCACTGTATTTCGCTGATATTTTGCTGTTGTCTTCCAAAAACTGTCCTGCAAATTTACTTCCATTGCAATCACCTTTAGTGCAGATTACATGTAGCTTGGCGTTTTTGACAACAATGCCTTCTTTCATCATTACATTTTCAACATTCATACTTACTTCTATGTCATTGTTTAATCCACCACTATTTTTGCCAAGTAACCCTAAAATATCACTCAAATTAATTTTCTCACCATAAATAGTTACAATGCTTCTTTCTTTACCTAACTCAATTTCTACATTAAGGTCATTGTCCGGTAATTCAAATTTGCCAGAACTCAAATACAAATTCCCATTCTCTACTTTTCCGCTAAATTTTATATCTAGGTCATTTCCTACAACGTCTAATTTGTCTATTAACAATTCACCCGCTCCTTTTAGCCTCGTAGAAAACAAAATTTTATTGTGATCTTCAAAGCGATTCCTCCATCCCAAGTAGCTTGAACGTGACTCAAGCTCTGACAAATCTATATTACCACTAACATATCCCGTCTTATCTTGATTTATCACTGACTCTATACTTGTGTTGACGTAACCACCATCAAAATTAAGTATTTGAGCAGGTAAATCTCCGGTTAAATTCCAGGTAAAACTTTCATTTTTGTTGCTACTTTTCAAGTCGAATAATAGTTGTGTATTATTTACCATTCCACTACCATTTAAATCAATGAAGTCCCTGCCAAAATCAAGCTTAATATCATGCTTACCAAGACTTGCACCATAGACAACCAGATCGTCAATTTTGGAATGAAAATTTGCTAAGAAGTCTACTTTTTTATCGTCGACATTCAGGTTAAAAATGCGAAAACTGAATACAGATTTTGCTATTCCACCAATCTTGTCTCTTGTAACCTGAATCATATCGTCCAGCTTAAATTTTATAGGCTCATATAATCCGTAAGCATCGCTTGTGGCCTTACCATTGATGACTAGAACTGACTTTTCCCTATCGAGAAAGTTCATTTCAATGCTACCACCATCAATAGTGAAATTCTGAAACTTAGCGCTATTTACAGCAATTGTAAGGTTGTTATTTTTGAGAATTAAATCACCGTTTAATCCTTTCACTTGCTCAAAATCTTCATCAAATCTGACGCTGCCGTTTTCTATATCGGCAGCAATTACGACGTCTGATAGATCATCATTAACTAAGCTGTTGATTTTGCCGTTGAAACTTATGATTGTATTTACAATATCCCCATCAATATTATCACAATACCATTTTTTAAATCTGTTGTTCACTATACTATCTGGTACATAAGTACATAAATCTTTCGCGGCAAACTTACTAATGTTGACCCTAAGCAGAGTATGATTTGTACTAAAGTTCATTTTGCCAATCAAAGAAAGGTACATACCATTTAACTTAAAATGAAAGTTTTTTACGCTGATGATTTCATCACTATATGTCAAATTTACATTTACATTAGTCAAGGCTAAGTTTTTACCCGAGTGATTCTCTGTATTTAATATGTATATGTTTCCATCTACAACTTCATCCTTTCCACTAATTCTCATTGAAAAGTTTCCTTTGAGTCCTATTTCTCTGTCCAAATTGTAACTTTTAACTAGTGTAGAAAACTCGTTAAATAGCCCTAACTTTAGGTTATAAAATGTTCCATACAAATTTAGTAAATTATTGCGGTTTTTTATCGTAATGGACAAATCATCTAGAAATCCTTTACCTTCTTTTGTATGGACACGAATATCCAAAACATTGAAATCTTCTCCCTTCCCTGCATATGCTTTATCAATGAAAAATTCACCTTCCGTGCTTTTATTGATAGCAATGTTAGTAATTTCAATCTTTGAACCCGCATTTAAGCCAAAAAAGAATTTCCTTACTGCTTTCAAAAAATTTTTCGAATTAAAATCAACTGCTTTG
Organism: Melophagus ovinus; assembly: GCA_023089585.1. Classification (NCBI taxonomy): domain Eukaryota; kingdom Metazoa; phylum Arthropoda; class Insecta; order Diptera; family Hippoboscidae; genus Melophagus; species Melophagus ovinus. The sequence goes on from JAKKIB010000258.1 coordinate 214,118, forward strand.
AAGTCATCTTTTTCTTGGTTGATATGCACATACACATTATCAGCCGAGACTTGAGAGAAATTTACACTGGTTTGTAACAAAGAACTGAACTTAAAATGCACAAAAAGGTTAGGAACTTTTATAGTAAAGCCAGGATTCACTATTTTTAAATCTGTAATGACTAGATATGGATCTGTGCCATCTCTTTGCCAAATAACTGAAGTACTCTCCATATTGACGTTTGAGTTGGCAAATGCTTTCGATATCTTATTCTTTAAGTAAAAATTGACATAACTAATATTAACTTCCAAAGGACCCTTATCTTTGAAAAAGATAAAGAAGCAGAGCGTAAATAATAAAACTATAGAAAATAATATGGTGATTTTTTTAAGCATCGATTATTGCTTTTCTTGCTAAACTATCAGCCTCCTCATTATATTTATCGCCATTGTGAGCTTTAACCCACCTCCAATTAATCTTGTGTTGTGAAGCGATGTCATCCAATTCTTTCCACAACTCCATATTTTTTACTGATTTTTTACTACTTGTCTTCCAGCCATTCACTTTCCACTTATTTACCCATTCTGTTATACCATGTTTAACATAGAGACTATCTGTATATAAATTAATATTACAAGAAAATTTTAACGCCTTCAGTCCATTGATCACTGCTGTTAACTCCATTTTATTGTTTGTGGTATTTTCTTCCCTACCATAAACATCCTTTCTATGATTTTGAAATAGTATAATTGCCGCCCATCCTCCTGCTCCAGGATTACCAAGGCACGCTCCATCCGTATATATTGTCACTTCCTTTTTATCCATCCTTAATTATATGAATTAATAAAGTATATAGCTGCTTTTATGAAAGCACAATTTCAATGAAACACATGGGTACAAGGCATTTAAGCTGTACCCTTAAATTTTATTATAGAAACAAAGAAAAGTGCAACAACGAACACTATTAGAAGGAAAAACAAAAAATAGTTTTTATGTTTCTGCCGTTCTTTCATAGCTAAAACAAATCAGTAGAACAAAAAATAATACTAGTAAACAGAAAAAATAGATAAGAAATTGAATAAGAAAACATTTTTTTCTGTGAGCTATGATTTTTGAGCCTTATAATAGATACAGCATACCAAATAAAAATGCAACCCTCAAGGATTGCCAGACTTAGGTAAAATAGAGCTTTTTTCAAAAACAGTGCTGGAAGTAAGCTAGTTAGCACCAGCAACACACTGTAAATTAATATATGTTTTCTTGTTTTCTCTGAGCCATAAACAACATTGAACATTGGAATCGACACTTTTATATAGTCTTCGGACTTATTTAAGGATAGAGCCCAAAAGTGTGGTGGAGTCCACATAAAAATTATTAGGAATAGAATAAAACTTTCCCAACTTACAGAGTTAGTCACAATTGCCCAACCAATCATTGGAGGAAAAGCACCTGATGCACCGCCGATAACAATATTTTGCGGAGTGCGTCTTTTGAGCCAAATTGTGTATATGAAAACGTAAAATAATATGCTAACTGCAAGCAAAGCAGCGGAAATATAGTTCACTGCTATTGCCATAATAAATACCGACAATACTCCAAGCGTTATACCAAATTCGAGCGCACTCTCTGCAGAAACTCTACCTGAAGGTATAGGACGATCTTTTGTTCTTTCCATGAGAAGATCTATGTCCCTATCGTACCACATATTTATGGCACCTGCGGATCCTGAACCAAGAGCAACACATACAAGAGATATTAGTGCAAGAAAAGGATGAATACTACCTGGTGCAGCAACCATCCCAGCAACTGCAGTAAATACTACAAGATACATTATCCTTGGCTTCAGCAAACGCCAAAAATCCAGTATTGTTGATTCAACATTTAACAAAGTACTTGTATACATTCTATTTCACCACTGGCGTTTTTTCGAAAGTATGAAAAGGTGGTGGTGAAGATATTGTCCACTCCAAGGTATCACCTCCCCAAGGGTTATTTCCAGCTTTCTTGCCCCATTTGAAGAGGTGTACAACTATAAACACAAAAAGCATAACTGAAATGAAAGACATATATGAACCAATTGAGGACACATAATTCCAAGGAATGAATGCATCTGGATAGTCGGGTATACGCCTTGGCATACCAGCTAACCCCAGAAAATGCTGAGGTAGGAAAGTAATATTGGTACTAATAAAAGTAAGCCAAAAATGTATTTTTCCCAGGCATTCATTATACTGTTTACCCGACATTTTACCTATCCAATAATAAAAGCCAGCGAAGGCTCCGAATATTGCAGCAAGTGACATGACATAGTGAAAGTGAGCAACAACATAATAGGTATCGTGCAAAAGCTTATCTATTCCACCTTGAGATAGAATTATTCCGGTTATGCCGCCGCCAACGAACATAAAAATAAAACCTAGTGCAAATAACATAGGGGTTTTAAGCTCAATCGCTCCACCCCACATAGTTGCAATCCAGCTAAAGACTTTAACACCAGTTATAACACCAATGAAAATTGTGCTGGTGCTAAAAAATATGGCAGCATCTTCACTAAGCCCAACAGTAAACATATGGTGAGCCCAAACCATAAAGCCAAACACTGCTATTCCTATCATTGCATAGACCATTCCCATATAACCAAATATCGGCCTATGAGAAAAAGTTGACACGATTTGGCTTATGATACCAAACGCAGGAAAAATAATTATGTAAACTTCCGGATGACCAAAAAACCAAAATAGATGTTGAAACAATACAGGGTCACCACCTCCGGCAGGATCAAAAAAGGAAGTACCAATATTACGATCAGTAAGCAGCATAGTTATAGCACCAGCAAGCACCGGTAAAGCAACAATTAACATGAACGACGTTAATAAAACAGACCAAACAAATAGTGGCATCTTAGTTAATGACATGCCCTTTGCACGCATGTTAAATATAGTAACTATAAAATTGATCGCTCCAACAATCGATGACATACCAGCAATATGGAGTGCAAGTATGGCAAGGTCAACTCCTGCACTTGGATGGGACATGACTTGCGACAGAGGTGGGTATAAAGTCCAACCTGTTCCAGGACCTTCGCCAGCAAACACTGAAAGGACAAGCAGAATAAAAGATGATACTAACAACCAAAAACTTAAATTATTCATACGGGGAAATGCCATATCCGGTGCACCAATCATAAGAGGCACGAACCAATTACCAAACCCTCCCATTAGTGCTGGCATTATCATAAAAAACACCATTATTACTGCATGCCCTGTAACCATCACGTTATATAATTGATAGTTATTGTTAAGTATATTAATGTGCATTAGTTGAGTACGAATAACCACTGATAACAATCCACCAATAATTCCAGCTAGTATGGAGAAAATAATGTACAGCGTTCCTATGTCTTTATGGTTAGTAGAAAATAGCCAACGCTTTATACCTTTTGGTACATCACTCATATCTATACTCCCAATTTAACTCACTAATTTTTTATTTTTGATCCACTTATTAAAATCTTCTTTACTTACTGCTTCAACAACAATTGGCATAAATCCATGACCTTGACCACACAACTCATAACATTGCCCATAATAAATACCAGGCTTTTTGACATTAAACCATGCTTCATTTAGTCTTCCTGGTATTGCATCAATTTTTATACCGAAAGCTGGTATTCCCCAACTGTGTATCACATCTCCTGCTGTTACTTGTAAACGAACGTTAGTATTGATAGGCAAAACAACATTATTGTCGACAGAGAATAGTTTCAAATCTCCTTCACTAAAGTCATCTTTTCCCTTAATATAGCTGTCAAACGATACACCTTGATATTCTGGATATTGATAGCTCCAATACCATTGATGACCAATAACTTTCAGTGTTATGTCAGCCTTTGGTACCTTTTCCTGCAGCTTAATTAATTCAGCGTTTTTAAAGGCCAATATTCCAACAATAATCGTTGGTATAACAAACCAGACGATTTCCAAAAGGATATTATGACTTGTCTTACTTATATCCTTCACTTTGCTCTTACGAAAGCGAAATACTACATAAGCAAGCAGTGCCCATACGAGAAGCATTATTGCAACCATTATACTCATCACAAACGAATGTGACTTAACTACGACTTCCATTATCTCAGTTGCAGGAGAAGGAAATCCAAATTGCCAGGAGGTAGGAGCAGAAGCAGCTGATATACTCGAGTAAAACATTATCAATAATACAAATAACTTCATCATACTTGTTTGCTGTAAAACTAAGTGACATACCGTATAATAGTATATATAAACTTACTATGCAAACAGAGATTAGCAATGATTAATAATTTTTTAGCATTTGATAAGTATAATAGTATAGTACTAATTTAGGGGAAAAAGCATTTACATGAATCTATTTTAAGTTAAAATATTATAATATTTTTAGTTAAGTATTTACTTTAAGTAAATTCTATAATAAGTTTAATAGTGTCTGTTACTGCTAATAACCCTCTAGCCTCACACCTAAAAGCAGTAACAGACACTATTAAACTTTATGACAAATTTACTCATCCGTAAGTATAAAGATCTGCCTTATATTTTATATAATACACTATACTTTATTAACTAACTTTTAATGCCTGTAGCAGCATATATGATTTACATATTACAGAAAATAATCATAAAGTATACTACTTGTAACCAATATAAAATTCTTTATTCAGCACCATTTCTATTATTTTGGGGTGTTAAAGCACTTGAAACTTGAAGCAAGTGCACCTCGGCTTTCCGCAAGGAATAACTGAGTTACTAAGCTCTGTAAACAAAATTTTTAGAGAAGTCAATAAAATCTTATAATAAATCTCAATAGTAAATTAAAAAGTTTCCCTACGATTAGCGAATTTATTATGTATCTTGTTTGATAACAAAAGTTGGCATAACCTTTATGCTTAAGAAATTTACCAAGCGAAAAAAAAGCAAAAAAGGCCCTAGTCGGTATTTATTTTTAGTATTGGCGTTTTTATGTCTTAAACGCTGCAATTTAGCTGCTTTTAAGCGCAACTAGTCTAAGCTATAATATTTAAGAAATTTACCAGACAGGAAAAAAGGACAATAAAACCCCGAGGTAGCTAGTTATTCCACTCTCTATTTTAAAATCCGGCGTTGGGTGATGTCTTAAACGACTTATAAGCGCGTTTCAGCTTGTATGGGCAAAAACCCGAAGTTTTAAAAAGACATGCAGTGCACATAGTGCGAAAAATTAAACAATAGTACGCCAAATACAAGTTCTCTTGTCATTTTAACCTGTACAGATTGGGAAGTTAAACAAATAGCTTCAGCCTTATGATAATGGAATTGGCAAAGGTTGTCAAGTAGTTTTTTTGTTTCTATTCACTTTAACAAGTGAGCTACCTTTCTATAAAGGACCTATCAACTGTTGCAATTATAGGTGTAAACAAGAATGACAAAAGAGTACGGGATTGAGTAACTATATATACTTCTGCTGGCATACCGGGATATAGATATACATTTTTGAACTGAGCAAGCTCTGACTTTGGTATCACCACACGTACTGAGTAATAACGCCCTAACCTTGGATCATCGAGAGCATCGGGAGAAATATGGCTTACTATACCATTAATTAAACTTAAACGACGTGCGCTGTAAGCACTCAGCCTTACTTTCACCTTTAGCCCTTCCAATCCGTCAATAGAGACTATATTGCTATCTTTTTTTTGTGCTGACAGTATCTCCTCTATATTTCTAGTCTGAATTTTAGCGTCTATTATTAAATCATCATTAGATGGCACTACGCTCATAATCGGCACACCAGACTGTATAACACCACCTTCTGTATGGTACCGTATATCCGTAACTATTCCGTTTTGAGGCGATCTAATAACTGTGCGTGCTAACGCATCTTCTGCAACCATCAATCTTTCTCTCAAGTCAGCAATAGACGTGCTAATTTCCTTAAGCTCAATGTTTGCTCTCTCTTGAGCGTCATTCTTCACATTTATGATTTCTAACTCGTTTTCTCCAATTTTTTGTTGCACTTGAGATATTGCAGCACGGTAATGACCAACTCTACCTTCAATTTCAGCAAACTGCTTTTCCAAAGCCAAAATGTGTGGCTTACCTATGTGACCACCGCTAAGAAGTTGCCTTTTTGTTTCTAATTCCTCAGCTATTAAGTCATACTGCTTAAGAGCTGCATCCAGTTGAGAATTCAGCCCTAATAGCTCATCATGTAACTGTCTTATACGCTGTTGCAGTATGTCAGTTTTTCCCAATATACTCTTGTGCTGAGAATCAAATAATCTTATCTGATTCTTCATCACTTTGTCTGCAAGATTGCCATCAGACAATTCTTTGACTTCATCAGGAAATTCAATTGTGTCCAAGCCTCCCCTAATAGCAATAAGTCTTGCTTCAGTTGCCAAAAGTGATAAGAGTTTTTCTTTGATTATACTCAAATTCGCTTTCTCATTGACATCACTTAACAAAACTAAAGGCTCATCTTTTTTGACTGCTTGGCCCTCTTTGACCAAAATTTTACTTATTATTCCTCCACCCAGATGTTGAACTATTTTCCTGTTTGAAGATACAATAACTTCTCCACTTGCATGCACTGCCCCATCAATTGGAGCTATAGCCGACCAAATACCACCTATTCCAAAAAAAATGAGTATCACTATCAGACCAAAAAACAGTGGTCCCCATGTCACTCTCAGAACCTCATTTACGTTATTACCCTCACGTTTTAAAATAAAGCTTGTCACCGCATCAATCAATGCGAACGTTTTATCCAAAAATTTTGGGTACTTCTTCTTTTTATTTTTTGTTCCTTGCATGCTTATGTTATCACTATGGCCAAGTAGGCCTGTCAAAGAGAATCCGGCGCTAAGTTTTTTTAACTTACCTATCATATATTACTGTGAACTTGCGTTAACATTAAGATAACATACAAAAACAAAGAATCCATGACTTATGCACTTCATTTGGACTGTAAAACACCAGAATAAACCATTTAGTAACAATTTTGCTATACTTGACCTGACTTAAGCTTTTAGTGAGTATGAAAGTTGCTTGTGTCATGCAAAAAATCTATTGCCAACTAGACAATGCTCTGTTAGTAATCGGATAAAGCGAGGTTATTATGTTTCGATTAGAAGGCAGAAAATTCCTGATTACTGGTGCATCAGGTGGAATAGGGCAGGCAATTGTAAAAACTATGCATAAAGCTGGAGCGATTCTATGTATTTCTGGTACAAAAAAAGAAGCCCTAGAAGAAGTTGCTAAACTATATGAAAAAAATGTTTATATACTTCCTTGCAACTTATTAAATGCCGAGGAAGTACACCAGCTGATAAATAGGGCAAATGAGTTGATGGAAGGTTTTGACGGGCTCGTATGTAATGCAGGCATTACACAAGATAGTTTATTGCTGAGAATGACAGATGAAGCATGGCAAAAAGTGATTGATATTAACTTGAGTTCTACGTTTAAACTAAATAGAGAAGCATGCAGGAAACTAATTAAAAATAACTGGGGGAGAATTATAAATATTTCTTCAGTAGTAGGGTTAACAGGAAATGCTGGACAGGCAAATTATGCAGCATCAAAAGCTGGAATAATAGCCATGAGTAAATCCATAGCAAAAGAAGTTGCAAGTCGCAATATAACAGTAAATTGTATTGCTCCTGGGTTTATAGATACTAAAATGACTGAAGTTTTAACTGAAGAACAAAAGAGAAAAATACTAGATAATATTCCAATGAAAAAAATGGGGACGGGAGAGGAAATAGCAGCAGGAGTCCTGTTTTTAGCAAGTGATGAAACAAAATATATCACAGGGCATGTGCTGAACATTAATGGCGGTTTATTTATGTAGTTATACCTTATTTGTGGACAAACCATAAACTTTACTTTAAAATAAATATGTGTAATAAAATTGCTTTTATTACACTAGTTTATTATTTAGAGGCAAAAAAATGAGCTCTACAATAAAAAAGTTTTTTAATGTCTTATGTTTGGTGTTGTTTTTATCAAGCAATGCAGATGCTACCAGCACTGGTAGTGCTGATGACAATGACATAACTGCCCAAGTAATATGTAATATTATTGCTTATGTTTGGGGGATAGGTGGTCCACTCATGACAGTAGTAATAATTGGTGCATCCTTGCTTGCAATATTTGGCAGAATGCCTTGGCCAGCTCTCTTTGCTTTAGGTATGTTTTGTGGTGTATTTTTTGGAGCTAAGACGATTATAAAGCAAGTTATACCTAGTGAGGTAAAAAGTACGTTGGAAAGCTGTGGACCATAGCAAAGTTACTCAGGGGACCGGCTGAGGAACAAGCAAAAAGGCTTTAAATGATCTATTTTTTGCCTAAAAGTGTGCAAGGTGTTAACAAATCAACCACATTACATTTTACTTAGCCCATTTTATTCTAACAATTTTGCTTGCCCAAGCATTTTCTGCCGCTCCGCTAAGCGTATATCAAATAAATCATAAAAGGGCAGCATGCTAAAGTGCTTGTTGTCATCCATTAAATCGTTTCATGTCTTCAATTTGCAACAAGTAAGGGCTATCTTTTGGTAAAGTTTTGACAGCCAGTTCAGCATATTTCATAAACTGTTTTAAATTACCTTCAATGCAAGCCTTTTTCGTTAAGGCAAAATAATGCATTGCCATATCAGCATTACGTTTATATGCGATACTTAAATACTTCCAGACGAAGGCATTATTTGGCTCTATACTTGCAATCTGTTCCAGGTAAAAAATTGCTTTCTTTGCATCACCGTACAACAATAAAGTATGGGATAATGTAAGTTTCACCAAATAACTGTCTTTCTCAGATAAATACCTAAGCGATTCTTCGTACATTTTTATTGCTTCACCCAAATTTCCCACCTTGTACAGCATTTCTGCTCTTAATTCATATAAATATGGGTCATTGCGTGACTTTTGAACTAATGAATCAACTATAGCGATAGCCTCTTCCATCTTTCCTTGCCTATAATGGATTATAGCATTTACGTACTCAGAATCACCTCCATATTTATTAGATAACACATGTATGGGAGAAAAGAAGGAATCTAGCTTTGTAACCATACGCTTAAACCTTAGTAACTTATCTGCAAGAATTGGTTTCACATTGTTTTTAACCTTATAATTTTGTACAGCAAATATGCGCTTATCACTAAGCGGATGAGTGCGGAAATACCCTTCAGCATTTTCATGTTCGATACTTTTAAAGTAGTCAAAAATCTCTCTCATACCTGAATTATCATAGCCAGATTCATCAAGGTACCTTAAAGCATAGCTATCTGCTACACTTTCTTGCTCTTGAGAATAGTTAAAAAACAGCCTTGAGCTGAGTGCTACACCGCTTAGCAAAATTGCACTAGCTACCTGGGGATTAATAATAATAGTAGAGACTAACCCTACCACATAACTGATCATTGCTATCGATTGAAAATAACCCACAGCGCCACTCATCTGCAATACATGACCAGCAGATATGTGAGCAATCTCATGTGCTAATATGCCAAGCAAAATGTAGGGTTCAGTCGAATGTTGCAAAAGTCCTAAGTGAATGAAAATGCTATTATTATCAATTACGAAAGCATTAATAGAATTATCATTAATTATGAAAACTTTTATCCGATCACTATCGATGCCTGCAGCAGAAAATAAGGGTTGTGCTAGTTCTTTTACCACTGCCTCCACCTCACTATCTCTAATAACGTTAACAGAGTAAGCGCTACTACAATATATAAAAAAGAGCAATAAGGTAAAAAACTTAGCAATTTTAAACATGAAAATTCCGTATTTGTATAATTTTTAGGAATTTTACATTTTAACACTTAAATTATACAAATTTATAAACGCCAGCTTAACTTTTCAACGTAGCTAACAAGTTTATCGATGGTAGTTAACTTAATCTTATGTTGTTCAGCAAATTTAAGCAACTGAGGTAAACGCATCATAGAGCCATCATCATTCACTAATTCACACCCTACAGCTGCGTGATTAAGGCCAACTAACTTTGCTATTTCAACACTTGCTTCAGTATGACCATTGCGTGCTAAGACTCCACCATCATTTGCAATAATAGGAAAAACATGACCGGGAGTAATAATATCATCTTTAGTACTCTTTTCATCAATAGCAGTAAGTATCGTGCGCGTTCTATCATGAGCAGAAACACCTGTTGTAATACCATAACGTGCATCAATTGATGTAGTAAATGCAGTGTGAGGAATAAGCTTTTCATCTACATTACTTTTCCTCATAAACTCAAGGCCTAGCCTACACATATGAGGTCTTGTCATAGCTAAAAATACAATGCCAGTACCATATCTAACCATAAAAGTTACATGTTTTGGCTCTAGTTTTTCAGCTAAGACAATCAGATCACCTTCATTTTCTCTGTCTTCATCATCAACTAAAATAAATAACTTACCAGAACGGGCATCCTCTAACACATCTTCCACAGGAGAAATGCTAGATAGACTCATTGATGCATAAGTGATTTGTACCATAATTTATTTAAATTCAATCTTAACTACTTTATATAACTTCTCTCCGCTTGGCACTACCACTTCCACATACTCACCAACTTTTTTGCCAATTAAAGCACTACCTAAAGGTGAACTAGTAGATATCAACTGTTTTGAAACATCAGCTTCATACTCACCTACAATTTTATAAATATATTCTGCTTCACTACCATCATCACTGAGCATGCTTAATGTTACGGTTGCGCCAAACATTACTGAATCGCCAGACAAGCTTTTCACTTCTATTACTTCTGCGTGTGAAATCTTGTTTTCTAACTCCATTATACGTCCTTCGATAAAACCTAACCTTTCTCGTGCGGCGTGATACTCCGCATTTTCGGACAAATCACCTTGATCACGTGCATCAGAAATAGCTTGTATAATGGAAGGCTTTTCTTCCTTTAATTTCTCAAGCTCGGCTTGCATATGTTCAAAACCTTCCCTTGTCATAGGAAACTTATTAACAATTGATGAAGCCATAACCACCACCTAAACGTAATTAAATTGAGTAACAAAATTACTCACAATATCGAAAATATCGTCTTTTATACCATCATCCATGCTGTTTGACAACTTTTTTAAAACTCCAGGGTGTACAGTATGGAAATAATTGATAAGATCATATTCAAATTTATTGACATTGCTTATTTGTACCTTGCTTAACTGATCATATAGATTAGAAAAGACGTACATCAGCGCCACTTGCTCTTCTATTTGCATAGGTGAATGCTGTCTTTGCTTTAATAACTCAACAAGATATTTACCCTTATTTAAGGATAGTTGAACGCTGGCATCGAGATCAGAACCAAATTTTGCGAAATCTTCTAACTCTCTATATTGAGCCAAACTTAGCTTTATAGAACCAGCAACTTTTTTCACAGATTTCAATTGCGCAGCAGAGCCAACCCGCGAAACTGATAAACCTATATTTACCGCAGGACGAAATCCTTTATGAAATAATTCAGATTCTAGAAAGATTTGTCCATCGGTAATCGAAATTACGTTAGTTGGAACATATGCAGATACATCACCAGCTTGAGTTTCGATAATCGGCAACGCAGTTAGAGATCCCTGCCCTTTTTCATCAGACATTTTAGCAGCTCTTTCAAGCAAACGAGAATGCACATAGAATATATCCCCAGGATAAGCTTCACGGCCAGGAGGACGCCTCAACAATAAGGACATCTGCCTATATGCCACAGCGTGCTTAGATAAATCATCATAAACCACCAAGCAATGCATTCCATTATCACGAAAAAACTCTCCAATGGTGCAACCAGCATAAGGTGCTAAAAATTGCATAGGCGCGCAGTCAGATGCACTAGCCACAACTACAGTTGTATATTCTAATGCCCCACTTTCTTTTAGCTTATTTACCACTTTTGCTACTGTTGAAATCTTTTGTCCAATAGCGACATAAACACAGTAAACTTTTTGGTTTTCGTCCACTTCATCATTAGTCTTCTTCTGATTAATGATGGTATCAAGCGCAATAGTAGTTTTACCGATTTGTCTATCGCCAATAATTAATTCACGCTGTCCTCTGCCTATTGGAATTAGTAAGTCTATAATCTTAATTCCAGTTTGTAAAGGTTCATGCACAGATTTACGATCAATAATGCCTGGCGCCTTAGACTCCATGTCCATTTTGTTTTTGGTTCTAATTTCCCCACCGTTGTCTATAGGGTAACCTAATGCATTTACAACTCTTCCCAATAATTCATGCCCTACAGGAACCTGTACAACATTACCACTGCATTTTACAATATCCCCTTCTTTGACATCACGATCATTACCAAGCACCACTATTCCAGCTATATCATGATCTAAATCAAAAACTATTCCTTCTATACCACTTGCAAAGGATACTTTTTCACCAAATTTTGCTTTTTCAAGTCCATAAACCAATGCAATACCATCAGTTACTGAAATCACTTCACCTATACTTTCTCGCTTTACAGGATTATCAAACGCCTCAACTTTTTCTTTTATTATGTTTACTATTTCAGAAGCATTTATACCGTTTTTCATACACAATTCCTTATTTTCAATATTTCCATTTTACTCAAATCAACCAATCTATCTAAGTAACTTTTCAGTGAAGCATCAATCAAATTAAAACCATACTTCACCACAAAACCGCCCAGTATAGAAGGGTCAACCACGTTACTTACCTTTGTTATTTTACCAAGAAAGTTTAGAGATTCAGTAATTATTTTTATATCAGGTTCCTTTAAAGCCTCTGCTGACTTTATAATAACTTCCAATTCATTTTCTCTCACAAGGTTTAAGAATTTTTCTAATATCAGGATTAATAAATTAGAGCGCCTATTTGCGGATACAACCATAATAAATTTCACCAAGTTCTCACTTAAGTTTTTATCTATAGAGAGTATCGCTTCTTTTTTACGCGCAAGAGAAATCATAGGATGAGATAGGTATATAAAAATATCACGTTGATTTTTAAAAAAATCCAACAAAAATTCTACTTCTTTTCTTATAGTACCTGGTTTATCTTCTGAGATATAAAACAGCGCTCTAGCATAAGATGAAACTAAATTATTGTATTGAGTCCTTTTCATATTAAATTACTTATATATAGCCGTAGCTTGACCACAAAATCCAGCCTAAAAAATTTAGATTCCAGCGGGCTTTGTTGTGTAAAAAAACTACTGACAAATTCATTATAAAATAGCTATCAAGGGAAAAATATTCTAGAAACAATGAAAGTCAGTAACTACACTGAATATAACAGATTTCTCAGGGAAAGGGAAGTATTTTTTTATTATCAATGAAGCAACTTGATATCAGAAATGCAAAGCAGCAACTATCAGTTGCAGCGTGTACAATGGAAGCAATTTATTAGCAAAAGAATTTATTTCTTTTCTTCCGCTCCGCATTTGTCCATGATGGAAGTATTTCCAGTACCATCTACGCCACCGATTACTTTTGTCACAATAGCTTTTGCACCAAAAAACACAGCGCAAAATACACCGAGTGCAAAAAGTGCCGGCCAGGGCATTCTACCGAATATCGCAAGCAAAGCTGCACCTATTATTACTATAGTCATAAGAGGTCCGCCTATTCCCAAAACGTATTTAATGATATTGCATATTACTTTGGTGGTTGCATCAAGATCACTATCAGCAGCGCTGCTCATATGAGAAAAGGAAATAAACAATATTATAAGAAAAACACTAAAAACTTTCCTAATTGTAGGGTTCATCCCTATACCTTAAATTTAGACATTGTAATTATAGCTAAAATAGTATAATTTTTGGTAAAGCTAGCATAAAGATCAAGAAAGTTCAAGCATCAGGAGACAATGGAGAGCAGCTAATTAACTGCCTTTGATATCACTGAGCAAATTTCCTATTTTTTTTTTACTTTACTAAAGAACCCTTCAGATTGCCGTTGCATGTTTGCCTTTTCTTCTTCTTCAAGCGCTTTCAACAGCTCAATTTGTTTTTCAGTTAAGTTCTTTGGATTTAAAGTTTCAACTATTACCTGCACATACAAATCACCACGTACGTTTGAATTCATACATGGCATACCCTTTTCTCTACAGCGTAGTTTGGTACCAGTTTGAGTGCCTTCAGGAACCTTTACTTTTATTTTAGCCCCATCAATTGACTGGACATCAATCTCACCACCAAGCACTGCTAATGTCATTCTTATAGGCACTTTGCAATGTAAATCTGCTTTATCTCGAGTAAAGATCTTGTGTGGAGCGATTTTAACATATACATATAAATCTCCGCTTTTTCCACCTCTTACTCCAGCTTCTCCTTTACCACTTACCCTTACCTTAGCGCCTTTCTCTATGCCTTTTGGAATTGAAACTGATATATTGACTTCATCTCTTCTGCGTCCATTTCCACCACATTTTTTGCATTTATTCTGTATTATTTCTCCTTCCCCATAACATGTGGTACATGTTCTCTCGATTGTAAAAAAGCCCTGCTGGGCCCTGATCCTACCGCTTCCTTGACACATGTGACACTGAACTGGTTTGACTGTTCCTTCGCTACCTGTACCTTTACACGTGTCACATTTTACATTTGTAACGTAATGTATAGGCACTTGTATCCCTTTAAATGCGTCTTCTAAGGTAATTTCAAGATCATAACGTAAGTCCGACCCAGGCACTTTCGTTGTACCTCTCTTTGCCCTACTTGATCCCCCAAATCCTCCGCCAAAAAAGTCGTTGAATATGTCACTAAAATCTCCCGCAGCCTGGCTAAAATCAAATCCACCAAAACCACCATCCTCATGCCCGTAACGATCATAACCTGCCTTTTTTTCAGGGTCAGACAGAACCTCATACGCAGCCGTTATTTCTTTAAATTTTTCCTCTGCCTCTTTATTACCAGGATTTCTATCTGGATGATACTTTAACGCTAATTTCTTATATGCTTTTTTTATCTCATCAATACTAGCATTTCTGCTTACTTCCAGCAGTTCATAGTAGTCTTTTGTGCTCATATATAATAGTTCAGTATTTAACCTTTAAAGATAGGTAGTTCATACACCGATTTCAAGTGTGGCCTCTGTTTTCTGCATAGACTAAAAACATTGTGCACCCTGAGCGACTCGAACGCCCGACCTTTTGATCCGTAGTCAAATGCTCTAATCCAACTGAGCTAAGGGTGCCTTTGATAAAATCAACTTTAACAGATTTTACAGCTTGATTCAATTAGTTTGGCTAAAAATAAATGGCACCAAAGTTAAATTGATGGTATGACAAATTTACTAACACCCTTAACTTAAATTTAATAAATGCAAAGGAAAATCTGGCATAAAATTATTGGAGACATAATGAAAAAATTTCTTCTATTTATAGCTTTAGTCTTATCTTTTGCATTTGATGCAAATGCCGCTAAGCAGAGTAAAACTCAAGGTGATGAAACATCAGAAGTGATTGCAGCATAGTAAAATACACCCAAAGCATAGGCGGGCCGATGATCACAGTAGTAATAATAGGTGCAGCTTTGCTTGCGATATTCGGCAGAATGCCATGGCCAGCGCTTTTTGCACTTGGTGCATTTACTGCCGTGTTTTTTGGTGCACCAAAGATTGTAACAGCAATAGCACCAGGCACAGTACAGGCATGCATCCCGTAGAAAAACTTCTGGCAAAGTTGCGAACTAAAGAGCCTCAAATTTTAGGTAAGTGATACTCCTAGCATCATTTACCTAAATTTAATCAAAGCGAAGTAGCATAAAATATGAAATTATTGGAGGTATAATGAAAAAATTTCTTCTACTTGTGGCTTTGGTTATTTCCTTTGCATTTGATGCAAATGCTGCTGATGATGATGCAACATCAAAAGTAATATGTAATATAATAAAATATACTCAAAGTCTAGGCGGACCGATGATCACAATAGTGATAATTGGTGCAGCACTGCTTGCGATATTTGGCAGAATGCCCTGGCCAGCACTTTTTGCACTCGGAGCATTTACTGCTGTGTTCTTTGGCGCTCCTGCTGTTGTCTCAAAAATAGCGCCAGAAAAAGCAGAAATGTGTAAGTAGGAGTGTACTAGCCTTCTGTTAAAGTATCTACAAATCAAAGGTACTAAAAGCCTCGAAAAAGTTTTAGGTAAATGACGTTTCTAGCATCGTTTACCTAAATTTAATCAAAGCGGAGTAGCATAAAAAACAAAAATTATTGGAGACGTGATGAAAAAATTTCTTCTACTTGTAGCTTTAATTCTCTCCTTTGCGTTTAGTAATGCTTTTGCCGCTGATGTTACTAATGACGCAACAGTAAATACGGTATGTAGAATAGTGGGCTATACTCACGGCCTAGGTGGGCCGATGATCACGATTGTGATAATAGGTGCAGCTTTACTTGCGATATTTGGCAGAATGCCGTGGCCTGCGCTTTTTGCACTTGGTGCATTCACTGCTGTGTTTTTTGGTGCTCCTGTAGTTGTTTCAAAAATAATACCTGGCGGTGTAATTTGCAAAAATGGTGAAAGTGCTTGCCCTGATAAGACATCATGGAATGCAGCAACAAATACATGTAAATAGGCACTAAAATTTCAGAAAAGCATTAGGTAAATGGTGCAGAAGCACCATTTACCTAAATTTAATCAAAGCATAATAGCATAAAAAATTTGGAGGCATGATGAAAAAATTTCTTTTACTTGTGGCTTTAGTTCTTTCCTTTACGTTTGATGCATGCGTAGATGCTCAGACGGAAACTAAGACTCCCGCTCCTACTACTACTACTACTCCTACTACCACTACTACCACTACTCCTCTACTACTAGAACTTCTACTCCTAAGACTTCTACTGTTAATCTAGATACAACATCAGCAGTAATATGCAAGATAGTAAGTTATATTCACGGCTTAGGTGGACCGATGATTACAATAGTGATAATTGGTACTGCACTGCTCGCAATATTTGGTAGAATGCCGTGGCCAGCACTCTTTGCACTAGGTGCATTTACTGCTGTGTTCTTTGGTGCTCCGGCTGTCGTTTCAAGCATAACAAGTTTTGACAAAAAAAAGTGTGTGTGTGAGTCTGGGAAAACATTGAAAGAAACCTCTCCGGGATCAGGAACATATCAATGTGGTTGACCTTAAGGAGTATTGGGGTAAATGACACTTCTTGTATCATTTACCTAAATTTAATCCTCACTTTTACCCATAATTTTGAGAGGTAATTATGTGAAAGATTTTCGTAGCCCCGCCATAGAGTCATAGTCCCTGGTAAATTATCACTTTTTCTATTCATAAATCCACCTAATTTTCCTAACCAAATAACAGCTTGTTTTATGTTTGGAGGTTCTTCGGGTAATGTGGCTATCCGATGCTCACGTATGTAAAGGGCCTTCCACTCTTCGTTGCTTAAAATTTTAGTACAGGTTTCCATGGGATTTGATAAAGCCACTTTTGTCAAATATAAAATTTTAAATGCAATTATGCTCTTTATAGCAATCAGCTTCTGTAATCTTTCTTTTGTAGCTAAGCGAGAGCTTTCTATCTTACATCCTGATTTTAAAACTCTAAAGTACTCTTCTATTTTCCATCTTAGCTTATACCAATTTATTCTTTCTATAGCATCTAAAGTGTTGTTAACTGGTACATTAGTTAGTAAGGTCCAATCAATAGCTTCCAACCCTTCAGGAGGATCTATTTCTTTTGCACTTACCACGTATACAGGGATTTTATCATTTATTTTATGTGCTGTATCTTTTGACCCATAAATGTAAGGAGCTCTGATAGGTATATAGCCTTCCATATACTTAATTTCAATATTAGCTTTTCTTGACCTCTGGTGCCCATCTTTAATAACCTCCAGAGAAATTTTCTTTTTTACTGGCAGTTGAGCGATACGTGTTTGCAAGTCTGTTTTACCAACTTCAGTACAGATAAACTTTCTATTAGCTCGATTACGGATTACATAAAAACTACCTAACGTCTCAGTAACCCATAAAAATTTGAAGATATCTGCTTCCCTATCACCAAGGGTGATAAGCTGTACATTTGGAGGAAGGTTGTTTATAGTTTCTTTGAGACCTGCTATCCATTTATAACTTTCTTTTTCTTCTATGGAGGTACAGTATTTCCTGTGTGCCTTTTCCTGTGCTGTTTCTTCTTCCCTAATAGAACGCGCCCAACATTGTTGGGAGGATAAGCCTAAAGGTAATCCGTCCTTGCTAAGTATTAAGGCACTATGCAACATTAAGCCCATTTTATGCTTCGTATAAGCTTTAGAAATACTACCTAACCCCTTAGTTTTTATATGAGAGTCAAAATCCAGATAACTTGTATCTTGAACTGAAAAAACAAACTGATTTCCTTTTATTCTCTCCATAGTTTCTTTATAATGAGAAGAATAAATCTCCTTATCCTTAAGTTTTTCATTGCTAAATAATCTGTATGCACCCTTAGCTTCTTTCCATCTACTACAGCTTTGATTAATTGATCCAGATGCCTTACCCTCTATACAATAGCCTGTTTTAATAAGTCTCTTATTAAGCCTTATATCCCCCAAGTTAACGTGTTTTAACTCTCTTTCTAGCCATTTATTCCCTAAGCCATCAGTATATTGCACATTTGTACTTACTTCACTCATTTTAACACCAAATTTATTTGTTATCTATCTTACTCACTTTTTATATTTGTGGGTAAAAGTGAGACCAAAACGCCATCGAATTTAAGAAAAAGTCAATCACTGTAAGGTAACATATTTCTAGAGTCCATGAACAGTGAGGTATAATCAATGGGTATCAAAAGCAACTTATTAGTTCAAGCTACTAAATACAACAACAAGAGAGTTGTAAAGTTTACTCTAGATCTCTTTGATGGATTGGGTAAACTCTTCTCGTTTGCTAGAAAAAAGGAACCTTCCCACAGTAGGGAGGACAATCAACACTTAAACGATGCACTTGTGGTTGCTATAGAAAATCTCAATTCTGATATAGTAGAATTACTTGTCAACGCAGGAGCTGATGTCAACTCGCTAGATAAAAACAACAAAAATGCTATAACGCACGCTGTGGAAAGGCTAGCTACCTCAAAAGGTTTATCAGCGGATCCATCAAAAAACTTGCCAGAGGAAATAAGCTCTCACCCTATAGTACAATTTTTATTGGTGAAAGGCTCTAAGTATTACAGTACAGACAGCATGGATATAGAAGGAAGACATGCTTCATCGATAAAGGGAAATGTAGGACACGCCTTGCAATCAGAGCCTATTTATGAAGAAATACCTGCCAAGAACACTGAAACACAACCTGTATACAATGACAGGCACACTTATGAAAAAGTAGATGGTTTTGGAGATGATGATTCACTAAGTAGTGGCTACTCTAGCATAAAAGAGCTTAGAACACAGAGAAAACCAATTGATTCACCACACATATATGCTACAGTAGGCCTTGCTGCAGAACAAGGTGCACAAGAGCAAGGTGATGAACACATTTATGAGGAGGTAGATCACTTTAGAGATGATGAACATATTTATGAAGAAATAGATCATTTTAGAAGGGATGACAGTTCACTTGATAGTGGTTATTCCAGTATAGAAAAGTGTGCAACACGGCAAGAACCTATATATGCAGAAATCTCTGATTGTAGAGAGCGTGAGAACCCACTTTACGTTAGTGCGGAAGAGTGTAAACCATGGAAAAAATCGATTGATTCATCAAAGCAAGAGTATACTAAAATCTCTGATTGTAGAGAGCGTGAGAACCCACTCTACGTTAGTGCAGAAGAGTGTAAAACACAGAAAAAATCAATTGATTCATCAAAGCAGGAACCTATATACGCTACAGTGGATCTTGCTGCAAAAAGATCAGAGAGGAAAGCAAAATCTATAAAAGCTAATTCTGGCACTTATCACGGGCTAGTAAAAGATAGAAAAAATCAGTGGGAAGAAAAAATAAATAAATGTAAATCAGAAGCTAATACAACAACAGGTCGAAAAGAAGGGCTACAGGCTAATACTAGAAAAACTT
This sequence comes from Melophagus ovinus, assembly GCA_023089585.1. Classification (NCBI taxonomy): domain Eukaryota; kingdom Metazoa; phylum Arthropoda; class Insecta; order Diptera; family Hippoboscidae; genus Melophagus; species Melophagus ovinus. The sequence continues at coordinate 234,112 of JAKKIB010000258.1, forward strand.
CCGGTGCTAATGTAGAAAGAATAAGGCAGAAATACGAGTCAGGTTATGATTCTGGTTATGACTCTGATACAAAAGTGGAACAATCAAGAAAGCCTAAAGCTCCCAACTCTAAAGTGAATTCAGTTTATGTTGAGTATGGAGTAATAGGAGGTTGTCGATATAAAATCACTGATATGTCATTTTAACTGTGTGGTTCATGGAGGTTGTGGCAGTAAAAGTGCAGTTTGAATAGAGTTTTGTCTAGTACACTTTCTTACCTAATATGCTGTCTACCCGTCCCTTGTGCAGTGGGAATTGGTATCAGATAAATATTGAGTCAGGATCTCAATGCCTTCGTCGATTTCCTTTTCAGTGATGATGAGTGGAGGCAAAATTCTTACAACATTATCTGATGTTACTCCAACAGTGAGTAAACCACGATAACTTAGCTCTTCTGCAAACTTTTGGCTATCCATTTTCACTTTTATCCCAAGCATTAGCCCCTTTCCTCTTACCTTTTCTATCATTGGAAATTTACTTGCCAGACCTTCTAATTTATTTTTTAAATACTTGCCTCTAACTTTAACATTCTCCAAAAAGCCGGAGCTGAGTAATTCATCAACCACAGCATTGCCTATCGAAGTTGCAAGCGGATTACCACTAAAAGTGGAACCGTGCATGCTAACTTTCATGTACTGAGCAGCCTTTTCAGTTGCAAGACAAGCCCCTAGCGGGAACCCTCCCCCTATTCCTTTTGCGAGAGCGCATATATCAGGCTCTACTCCTATATGTTCATATGCAAATAATTTTCCTGTTCTACCAGCACCGCATTGTACACAATCAAAAAATAGCAATATGTCGTTTTCATCGCACAGCTTTCTTAGCTCTTTCATGAAGACTGTATCCATTACTTTAATACCACCTTGTCCCTGTATTGGTTCTATCAATATAACGCCTATACTATTAGAGATTGCTTTTCTTACGCTCTCAATATTGGGCTCGACATTATCACACCAATCAATATAAGGATTCAGTAGTTCAGAAAATTTCTGTCTATCGTTTGTAGCACAAGTTAAAAATGTTCTTCCATGAAATGCACCATGAAATGTTAAAATTCTATGGCGATTTTTACTGCCTTTTCCGTTTTGATAGGCCCTAGCAATCTTAAGCCCACACTCTACTGCTTCTGATCCAGAATTTGTGAAAAATACAGTATCAGCAAAGCTGTTGTCCTTTAGTTTTTCTGCAAAGTTGTTAGCAGTAGGTATATTGTAGGTATTTGATATATGCCATAACTTTTCTCCTTGCAGTTTAAGAGCGCTAATTAATTGCGGATTGGCATGACCTAAGCTGCTAACGGCTATTCCAGAGTGAAAATCTACGTAACACTTGCCATTGACATCATACAAATAAATACCTTTGCCATAAGAAAAATTTATATTAATAGGAGAATAAACTGGCAAGATAGGAGAAATTGTCATAAAAGTATGGTATGCTAAATTTTAATTAATAACATAAAAGTCGTTATTTCACAATGAGAAGGATATGTATAAACTAAGTAAATTAACACTTTCTGCACTAAAGAAAAATAGATACGCAAAAGTTATCGCATTATTCTCATCAATTTTTGTGATTTTATTTAGTGTGATATATTGTAATTATTCACTAAGGAATAACTTTCTCTCTTCTTACCGTGACTCAAGTATAGGCTTAAAAAGTGTACTGGAAAATAGCATAATAAAAAAGTATCACTACTTACTAATAGAAAAGCACCACATTAAATACAAGAACTTTGATTACATAAACCAACTGATAAGGCTACGTGCTGAATTATTACAATCAGTTAGCAAAGTGAAGAACTTGAGCTTAATACTATATGATCAAAATAGTAGAATAATGTTCAGTCACTTTAACACCCAAGATCATGATTATGAACAGTTACTTACAGACGATGAAATCGATAGGCTGCTAAACAACCAAGAAATATTTTATACTACAGGAAATAAACTAGTTTCTATTTTTCCTATATTTCATGAAGGTGACATTAAGCCATCATTTTTTTTAAAGATCATTCAAAACCACAATAACTCTTATGTCATGGTATATAGCCTATTTTTAACGTTCGTGGGCTTATTATTGGTAATTTTAATACTAATAATGCTTTATTTGCACTTTTCCAATACCCAAGTGCTAGCTAAGCAACATAAAACTAATATCGAACTACAACAGATGAAAGAGGCGTTAGAGCAAGAAAATGCAAACAAGCTAAAGTTTTTTGCAAGCGTTACACATGAGCTGCGCACGCCACTTAATGCTATTATTGGATTTGCAGAGTTGATCAAAAATGAAACTTTAGGTTCGATGGATCATTCTCAATATAAGGAGTATGCAGATGATATATATAATGCAGGGACACATTTACTTGCTTTAATTAACGATGTGCTCGATTTTTCAAAAGCTGAAGCAAGCAGTTTAACAGTAGAAAAAGTGAAGTTTAACCTGAATAAAATAATAGATTCATGTTTGAATATGCTATCACCCAAATTAAAAGAAACTGGAATTAGTTTAAAAAAGGAAATACCCAATAAACAATTATTGGTTATTGCAGATCCTAAGAGAATGAAACAAGTTATAATAAACTTATTATCAAATTCAATCAAATTTACCCCAAAAGATGGCCTAATAAGAATGGTGATTAAAGAGAATATAGAAAAAAACTTATTGACTATTGAGTTCCATGACAATGGAATAGGAATAATGCAGCAAGACATATATAAAGTCATGTCTGTCTTTGGCCAAGCAGATTCAGGATATAGAAACGAAGGTACGGGCATCGGGTTACCACTCAGCAAAAAACTAGTAGAGCTAATGGGTGGAACTTTTGATATTAAAAGTGAAGCAAAACTTGGTACTACGGTGACGTTAAACTTCTTTTATGAAGAGCAAACATGTGAGGATTTAATTGATTTTTAACTGGAGTTCTTAGAAGCTCTGACTATAATATTACCATACAAGTATTATTAACGGAGCGGGATATGGAATTAGCAGTAGGAAATAATGCTCTTGATTTTAGCTTACCAACAGATTCCGGTGAAAATTTATCATTGAGTGATTTTTTTGATAAAAAAAATGTAGTTCTTTATTTTTATCCTAAAGATGACACTCCTGGTTGCACTATGGAGGCAAAAGGCTTTAGAGATAAAATAAATGACTTTTCTTCCCTTGATACAGTGATAATCGGTGTATCAAGAGATAGTATTAAGTGCCATGCTAACTTCAAAGCAAAATATTCTCTACCATTTTATCTAGTTTCTGATGAAAATGCTGAAATGCTAAAAAAATATGGTGTTTGGGTAGAAAAAAGCATGTTTGGTAAAAAGTATATGGGAATAGAACGCACTACTTTTTTAATAGATAAAAACGGTAAAATAGTAAAGATCTGGAAAAATGTAAAAGTTAGTGGGCATGTTGATGAGGTTCTAGAGGAAGTAAGGAGAATATAAATTAAAAAAACATCTAGGCTAATGGCTACCCATTGCTACATAAAAAAGTTGCAATTACATAATTTTCGTAACCATTCAAGTTTTGAACTGGACTCAAGTGACAATTCAGTTGTGGTAACTGGCAAGAATGGTGTAGGTAAAACTAATATACTTGAAGCGATTTCGTTGCTTGCTAAAAGCAATGGAATGAAAAAAGCAAAAGCTAGTGAGATGCAAAACAAATTCAGTAATGAAAATTGGACAGTGCACTACGGTTTCTTTAATGGAGTAGATTTCAATTCAATCGGTATTGCAAAGAACCTTAATAAGAAACTAATACAAATTGATGGGAAAATGCAATCAGGTTATTCATCGCTGTATAGAATATCCAATGTGATATGGCTAATTCCGCAAATGGACTACATTCTTCTTAGTTCTCCAAGTGATAGGTTAAAATTTTTAGACCGCATAGTTTCATTGTTTAAAGAAAATTACACTTACTGCTACATGAAATATAGAAAAGCCAAACACGAACGGAGTAAACTGCTGAAGGAAAACATTTTGGACGAGAACTGGCTTTCTAGCCTTGAAAATGTTATGGCTGTTAACGCAGTCAATATATTACGTATGCGACTATCTGTTTTAAAAACACTGCAAGATACAATTGATAACCAGTCTACTGAGTTTTTTCCAAAAGCGAGTCTAAAACTCAGCAGCCAGCTAACTTCAAGCGATACTGCAGAATATTTTCAGAATCGTCTAAAGGAAAATAGAGAAAAAGACTCGTTAACCGGTAGAGTAACCTTTTGTGTGAACAATGATAAATTTCAGGTTTTTTACCAAGGAAAAGATATACCAATAAATTTGTGCTCTACTGGAGAACAAAAGTTATTGCTGCTTTCTATCATCTTATCCAGTGTAAAAGCAAGGTGTATTCACCACAATAAGGCGCCGCTTCTTCTCCTTGATGATATAATGTCTCATCTGGATGAGCATTACAGGAAGGTGTTGATAGAGGAAGTATTAAGTATTCAATGCCAAACTTGGATAACTGACGTAGATCGAAACAATTTTGGTAGCTACGTTGATTCTTTCAGGTTCATTGAGTTACAGACGGGTGAGATGTATTCAAGCTAGCTCCAGCTACTCAGGGAGTGTTAAATAAACTGTGTCAAACCGCATTTTTAGTTTAACTCAATTTTCAGTCTGTTAGGAAAGAAAATATCGAGCTGAGATATAGTTAATGCCCAATCATGTACGGGCATAGTCCACTTTTCCTCTGCCTTCTTTATAGCACAATATACCTGTTTGTACAAGGCATTTATGCTGGTAAATGAGCCCTTGGTTTTGGTAAATTTTCTGATTTGTCGATGTAGCCCCTCAATAGGATTAGTAGTATAAATCAGCCTCCTAACCGGGCCAGAATACTTAAAATAACCAGATAAATTTTCCCAGTTATTCTGCCAAGATTTCACAACTAATGGATACTTTTCTCCCTTTCTTGGAAGTGTTAAATAAACTGTGTCAAACCGAGAAAAAAAATAATAAATTGATATAAAAAATGGAGGTTTGACATATGAGTCAAAAAATAGCAAACAGAACTGCCAGTTTGGTAGATTACAAAGAATTAGAAACAAATATCTTGTCGTCTATAAGAGAAGGTAGACCATTGACAGGAAGGGATGGTGCGTTAACACCATTGATAAAAAAACTGCTGGAAGCAAGTCTGGAAGGTGAAATAGAAAATCACTTATCTGCTGAAAGCGAAGAAAATAATCGAAGGAATGGGAGAAATTCAAAGACTTTACGTACAAGCGCAGGTTCATTTGAGCTTTTGACGCCAAGAGATAGGGAAGGAAGCTTCGAACCCCAAATAGTTAAAAAAAGGCAGACAAGCCTACATCCTGAACTTGAAGCAAAGGTCTTAAGCACATATGCCAGTGGTATGGGATACAGAGATATAGCATCGCATGTAGAGGAAATTTATGACCATAAAATATCTGCAGCAGAGATATCAAATATTACTGACAAATTATTACCTGTAATCAATGAATGGCGCAGTCGTCCGCTGCAATCAGTATATCCAATAGTATTCATGGATGGTATATTTTTTAAGGTCAAAGAGGACGGACATTGCGTAAGTAAATGCATGTACAACATATTAGGCATAGATCAGAATGGCAAGAAAGAAGTGCTAGGCTTTTACTTAGCTGAAAGCGAAGGAGCCAACTTCTGGTTAGGGGTATTAAACGACCTAAAAGAGAGAGGAGTAGAAGATATTCTAATTGCCTGTGTTGATGGTCTGAAAAGCTTTCCTGCAGCTATAAACAGCGTATTTCCTGAAGCAGAAGTACAATTGTGTATCGTGCATCAGATAAGAAATTCTCTGAAATACGTGTCTAGCAAAGATGCGAAGGTTTTCATGAATGACCTGAAGAAAGTATATCGTGCGTCAAGTAAAGAAATTGCTGAAAATTACTTACTTGAATTAGAAGAAAAATGGGGAGAAAAGTATCCATTAGTTGTGAAATCTTGGCAGAATAACTGGGAAAATTTATCTGGTTATTTTAAGTATTCTGGCCCGGTTAGGAGGCTGATTTATACTACTAATCCTATTGAGGGGCTACATCGACAAATCAGAAAATTTACCAAAACCAAGGGCTCATTTACCAGCATAAATGCCTTGTACAAACAGGTATATTGTGCTATAAAGAAGGCAGAGGAAAAGTGGACTATGCCCGTACATGATTGGGCATTAACTATATCTCAGCTCGATATTTTCTTTCCTAACAGACTGAAAATTGAGTTAAACTAAAAATGCGGTTTGACACAGTTTATTTAACACTCCCTCTAACAGAGCACGACAACGTAATTATTCACACTATTCCAGAGTTATAGCCTCTTGAAGTTTCTCAATTTCACTAATAGACAGTCCGGTAAATTTGGCGATAGTGTTGATGTCCATTTTGTCAACAAGCATTTCCCTAGCCACAGCAATTTTAGCCTGTTTTTCGTCTTCCGCAATGCCTTCTTCTCTGCCTTTTTGATGACCGATGAGGATGCCTTCTTGTCTACCGATTTCTATACCTTTCTCTCTATAGCTAACCCAAGAAAGGTTTACCTGAGCGCTGAAAGACAAAATCAATAGCCGGATTAATATTGGGCCAAAAGCTTGGCAGCACTTTTCTTATGGCATGCTTGATGGCAAACCAGAACTTCTCAATCGGATTTAAATCTCACTTTTACCCATAATTTTGAGAGGTAATTATGTGAAACATAACTATACTCTCCTTGAGATTTTCGTAGCCCCGCCATAGAGTCATAGTCCCTGGTAAATTATCACTTTTTCTATTCATAAATCCACCTAATTTTCCTAACCAAATAACAGCTTGTTTTATGTTTGGAGGTTCTTCGGGTAATGTGGCTATCCGATGCTCACGTATGTAAAGGGCCTTCCACTCTTCGTTGCTTAAAATTTTAGTACAGGTTTCCATGGGATTTGATAAAGCCACTTTTGTCAAATATAAAATTTTAAATGCAATTATGCTCTTTATAGCAATCAGCTTCTGTAATCTTTCTTTTGTAGCTAAGCGAGAGCTTTCTATCTTACATCCTGATTTTAAAACTCTAAAGTACTCTTCTATTTTCCATCTTAGCTTATACCAATTTATTCTTTCTATAGCATCTAAAGTGTTGTTAACTGGTACATTAGTTAGTAAGGTCCAATCAATAGCTTCCAACCCTTCAGGAGGATCTATTTCTTTTGCACTTACCACGTATACAGGGATTTTATCATTTATTTTATGTGCTGTATCTTTTGACCCATAAATGTAAGGAGCTCTGATAGGTATATAGCCTTCCATATACTTAATTTCAATATTAGCTTTTCTTGACCTCTGGTGCCCATCTTTAATAACCTCCAGAGAAATTTTCTTTTTTACTGGCAGTTGAGCGATACGTGTTTGCAAGTCTGTTTTACCAACTTCAGTACAGATAAACTTTCTATTAGCTCGATTACGGATTACATAAAAACTACCTAACGTCTCAGTAACCCATAAAAATTTGAAGATATCTGCTTCCCTATCACCAAGGGTGATAAGCTGTACATTTGGAGGAAGGTTGTTTATAGTTTCTTTGAGACCTGCTATCCATTTATAACTTTCTTTTTCTTCTATGGAGGTACAGTATTTCCTGTGTGCCTTTTCCTGTGCTGTTTCTTCTTCCCTAATAGAACGCGCCCAACATTGTTGGGAGGATAAGCCTAAAGGTAATCCGTCCTTGCTAAGTATTAAGGCACTATGCAACATTAAGCCCATTTTATGCTTCGTATAAGCTTTAGAAATACTACCTAACCCCTTAGTTTTTATATGAGAGTCAAAATCCAGATAACTTGTATCTTGAACTGAAAAAACAAACTGATTTCCTTTTATTCTCTCCATAGTTTCTTTATAATGAGAAGAATAAATCTCCTTATCCTTAAGTTTTTCATTGCTAAATAATCTGTATGCACCCTTAGCTTCTTTCCATCTACTACAGCTTTGATTAATTGATCCAGATGCCTTACCCTCTATACAATAGCCTGTTTTAATAAGTCTCTTATTAAGCCTTATATCCCCCAAGTTAACGTGTTTTAACTCTCTTTCTAGCCATTTATTCCCTAAGCCATCAGTATATTGCACATTTGTACTTACTTCACTCATTTTAACACCAAATTTATTTGTTATCTATCTTACTCACTTTTTATATTTGTGGGTAAAAGTGAGGATTTAAATCCGGTGAGTATGGCGGCAAGAACAAAATTTAACATTTTCTATCAAATTTTTCGTTCTTGCAGATTTATGAAAGCTTGCATTATCGAGAACAATAGTCTGCCCAGGGTTTTTAATATAGGAACAAGTATATTTTCTACATAAGCATCAAAAATCTCACTGTTGCAGTAGCCCTCAATTACCCAGGGTGCTTTAACTTTTCCTTCATTTAGGGCTATGTTTACCCTCTTTCTTTTAAACCCTGGTTTATCGGCAAATAACCTCTTGCCTTTTTGAGACCACCCATATTCATAAAATCTGTTGTCTTCTACTCCAGACTCATCTATGAATATCAAGTTTTCTTTTTCTATTCCTTCTATTTTTTTTATGAACTCCTTGCGTTTCTCTTCATTTCTTTCCTGATAAAGAAAAGTTTTTTTTATATGTATAGTTTACTTTTTTAAGATAATTGTAGACTGTGTCTTTGCACATGTTGCCAAATTTTTCAATTATTTTCTCAACCGTAATATCTCGGTTTTCATCCAGAAATTTGATAAAGCCATCTAAGTCTTTAATCTTATGACTATGTCCCTTTTGGTAGCCTGAAGACGGTTTTATACTTCCTGTTTCTTCTCTTCTTTTCCTCCACCAGTATATAGTTTTTCTATCAATTTTGAACATCTTGCTTACTTCTTCCATAGTCATTTTTTTCTCTTCTACCACTTTTAAAACTCGTTCCCTCAGGTCCTCACTATATGGCTTTGGCATCATTCTACCTTCATTAAAGCAGTATTATACCTTTTTACACTCCTTTGAGGAAACCTTATTTCGGTTAGCTATAGATTAGACGTTTAGAATAAAAAAACGCCAATTTATAAAGTTAATATAAATAACTAGCCACCGATCGGGGCTTCTTTTGCCTTTTTTCTCCATTTAATAAACTTCTTAAATATTTATTACTAAAGTAGCATCATAGATACCAGATTTAATATTAGAAAAATACTTCCCTCTTTCTGGAGCACTTTGTATAATGAGTTTAGTATTGCAAATTACTTCAAGTAAAATTTTTGGTACTAAATCTACAAGGGGGCTTTATGAGTAAGAAATTTCTCTGTTCATCATTATCAATAAAAAGTATAGAAGAAAATGGCTTATTTTCTGGTTATGCGAGCGTTTTTAATGTAGTTGATAAACAGAATGATCTGATCTTACCTGGGGCATTTAAGGAGAACTTGAATAAAGATAAAATAAAACTTCTCTGGCAGCATAACCCGAGCGAGCCTATAGGTTATATTATAGATATTCATGAAAATGATGTTGGCCTGTATATAACTGCACATTTACTTTTGGGTATCCAAAAGGCAGAAGAAGTTTACTTGATGCTCAAAACTGGAGTAATCAACGGACTTTCAATTGGCTATATACCTATAAAGTATGACATTGATCATGAAAGTGGAGCTCGGGTGCTAAAACAAGTGGAATTATGGGAAGTAAGTTTGGTTACTTTTCCTGCAAATTTAGCTGCTCAGGTAGTTAATGTAAAAAGTCAGGATAACGAGCAGAAGATGTTGATAAGAGCAATAAAAAAGGCAAAAAATGTGCTCACAGGCGCATATATTTCTACTTAAAGCTTATTGCAAGCAAGGGCTTTGCTGTAAATACTTACCTAACATTTAAGACGTTCAGGTTAGGTTTAACATTCGCATTAATGCTTATTTAATATTTACACCAATATATATAATTTTGTTACTATTTTTGATGGTCGTTAATAAAATTCGACTCTCAGCTTGGAAAAAGTTTCTAAAGTTTAAAAGATAAGGTGGTTTTATGCTCAATGCTAACAATGAAATTAATATTAAAAAGGAAGAAAGGAAACACAGTTGGTCCACCGTGTTTGCTTGGTTATACCTAAAAACGATTGGACGAATATTGCCCAAGAGATGGAACAGATGGGCAGAAAATATTTTGTACTACGATAAAGCTACTGCAAACAATGAAGTTCAAACTGATGCTTTTAAGACGGTAGATGAAAGTGCTCAAGTTGACTTAAAACCTGAAGTTGCTGAGAAAGAGAGCCAAAGTGAAATAATGAGTAAAGATGGAGGGGTTCAGACTGATGAAGTAGCATTTCAAGATACGGCAATGCAAACCGAATGCGTTGAAAAAATAGACAAAAACATTGAAGCTGACTTAAAACCTGAAGTTGCAGAAAAAGATGGTGGGATAACAAGTGAAGATGAAGGAATTTACTCTGAAGTAAGTGGTGGACCTACCGATGAAGACTGCTTCGATATTGAAGATGAAGACAAATTGGCTTGGGACAATGACTATAAAGTGTACAGAGAAGGTGATGAAGCATTGCAATTGGATGATATGAGTCAGGAACTAGAACTTGAATGTTCACGTAATGCCCTCTTACAAAAGATAAATGAAGATTTAGAGTCTAAACTTGCAACGAGTAATGAAGGCTTGGTAAAAGCTATAGAAACGATAGCGCACCTGAAAGGAAAACTAACTACAATATTAGAGGAAAATAAGCAATTAAAATTGCAACTTGCAGAATATAAAAAGGATTACACAGAACTGAAAAATGTTTCAGATCAAATAGAAAAAGAGCTCTCGGTTGAGTTAGAGGAAAATTTAGTAGAGATGAGAAAAAAAGATGAAAAAATAAGTAGCTTAACACGATTAAATAAAGCATTAGAACAAGATAAAAAAGCAATGCAGGATAAAGTTGATGAACAACAGAAAACTATATCTGATCAGGAAAAAAGAACGAAAGAACAAGACGCTTTAATTAAATCACTTACTGATAAAAATGAGGCTGTTAAGAGGGATAATGAGAGCTTACGAATGCAAATCATGGGGCTTGAGAGTAAAATTAGTGAGTTGAAAGGTAAAATTAGTGACTTAGGTCGTGAAAAAGGAGCTCTACAATCAAATGTGAATACACTGACTGCTCAGTTGCAAAGTGTTCAAGAATCTAAACAACGATTGGAGGAAGAAAAGAGTAATATCAAGCAACAAAAACAAGCGGAGTTAGGGCAGACTATATGCAAGAATGCTGAATTAGAAAGTAAAATAAGTGAATTGCGAAAAGAAAAAGCCCAGTTTGAAGAGCAGTTCAAGGCTATGGAGGAAAAACGCAAAGCGCACAAGGAAAATCAGCGTGAGTTAGAAAATCGATTAAAAAACTTAGGAAGTCAATTAAGTACAGCAATAAACAAGGAAAAGAGCTTAGAAAATGATGTTGCTGAATTACAAAAGCAGGTACAAACTTTAAGAGGAAATAAAGAATGGGAGTTAGCTGGAATAGATGGCATCTTAAAGGAAACTTTTTTGACCATTATAGAGTTGTTAGCGCAGCAACTACTACTAAATAATCAAGAGCAATCTGTAAAAGAACAAAAGTTAGAGGAGTTAACTTTGTCCTATAATGATCAAACATATCAGATTGCAGACTTACAAGCAGAAAATCTCTCGTTAAGAAAGGAGGATGGAGAATTGCTATATAGATCAATCAATCAAATAAAAAAATTGGAAGGAGCATTGAAAGAAAAAGACGCTCAGTGCAAACAATTAAAGGAGAGCCTATGTGCATTAGAGAGCTTAGAAAGTCAAAGTACTACGACTAAAAAAGCACAACAACAGAGAGATAGCTCCCACCAAACAAATACAAAATCAATGGCCAAAAGTGAGGTTGATTTATCTCAAAAAAATAAAGGAAGATTGGATAAACAGTTACAAAAAACAAAAAAAGAACCAGTTGAGCAGCCAAATGAAAAACTTACACCCAATACTTTCATGAGTTGCACTAGCAGTACTGCAAGATTAAAGAATAATTTGACTGCTGAGAAAAAAGCAAGTGTTGTTAAGAAGCGTACAAATAATCCATATAATGAAAAATTTGTGCAGTCCTATACAAACTCTTTACCTGAAGATGCTCTGGAAAAGTCAATAAAAACTAAAGCAAAATCCTTAGACTCAAGTAATGTTCAAAAACTGGCAAAAAATATAAGCAATGAATTTACGTTACCAAAAAATACAAACAGCACACCTAACTCTTTTCTGAGCCACACTAGCAGCACCGCAAGCATAAACTCATTGAACGTTAGAGTAAGTTCTTAGCATAAAGTAACAACTCCTCTTTCGTTAAGGAATAGGAGCTGTCTTCCCAATATTGTTTTAGCAACTCCAAATTTCTACCTAAACTTTTCCCTGACTGATAACCTATATTTATCAAATCATCGCCAGATAAGGGAAATTTGGGAATATCGAACACCTTAGCAAATGAGATATATTCATCAACGTTTGCTCCAGACTCAACACCACAAATTTTCACTAAATTACAATATAATTCTTTACCAAATAAAGATGTATATTTTTTTTGCTCTTTTTCTGAAAGCCCTGTTTTGATATTATTGGATAAAAAAAACAACAGCTTTTTCTTTTGCTTGTTTGAAAGACGTAAAAATTTGCTTACGTATTCTCCAAGATTTAGCCTGTCTTCGGTAGTTCTAAGGAGCAACGCTAATTTTACTATCGCATCAACACCAAAAAGAAGTGGTGAGGACAGGATTTCGCATTTTACTTCTTTTGGAATAATTTTTTGCAAAACATCAGATTTTTGCATGTTTTTGAGCGTTGGAGCAGGGTCATCACACTCTAGCAATTTAAATATTTCGTCTCTTATTCTCTCTCCAGAGAGGTTTTGGATCATGTGCGAATGCTTTTTGCATACGTCCAATATTTCATCACTCAAATCTCCAACGCATATTTTTGCGTGAAACCGAAATACTCTTAAAATACGCAGATAGTCTTCCTTAATTCTATCTTCAGCATTACCTATAAAGTTTAACCTTCGCGCTTTTAAGTCCTGAGTACCACCGAAGTAGTCATATATATGGCCATGCTTGTCTGCGTATAAAGCGTTAAACGTGAAGTCGCGCCTTGAAGCATCAGCTTGCCAATTATTGGTAAATTCTACTTTCGCATGTCTACCGTTGCATTGAGTATCATACCTTAGCGTTGTGATCTCAAAAGATCTTTGGTTTAAAACTGCAGTGATAGTTCCATGGTTTAAACCAGTTGGAATGGTTTTTATATTGTGAAGTTTGAGCGCTTCAATTGCTTGATTAGGCAGTAGATTAGTAGCAAGGTCAATGTCGTGAATGTCACGCTGCAGAATTGAGTCCCTTACACACCCACCGACGAGCCTTGCCTCACCACCAAATTTCTCTATGGCATCAATGATTAAACTAGTCTCATGGTCAACTTGCATTTAGGTCAGTGCACACTACAGCTCATATTATATGAAATATTTGCAAAAAGCCCTATATAAAAACATACAGGGCTAACAAGATTTTACAGGCTGTTGTTGATGAGATGTCACTCTTGTTTCTTCCATACCACGTCTTGGTAGGCTTGAAGGGCTTTGCTCTTCAGAACGCTGAATACGTTGCTTTATATCACTAACGCACTGCTCTACAACATCACTAATTTTTCCTTCAGGATTATTTTTCAATAACTCATCAAATCTCTTTTCAACTTCCGCCCTCTTAGAGATATCCTTTAAAAGGTTACAATATTCTAAAATCTCATCTATCTGAAGTTGTTTTGCTAATAGGAAGTCTTCTTGCTCTTGTTTCAGTTTAGCTTCCTCTTGCAGTTGCTTTGCTAAACTTTTATTTTTATCAAGCAATGGTTCGAAATGACTTTTACCATTATTTATTATATGCAAGACACTACTATCATTATAATCAACTTTATTGTATTCACCTGCATTTTTTGAACCTGCACTATCTATCAATTGATGCAAAGACAGATCTTGGTTATCAACGGTCTGGCTCTCTATAACATGCAATGTTACACCATACTTTCCACAAAGTATTCTGCCTTCAATGTCAGGATCACCCCACCTACTGTTATCCATGATGTTTGCTGCATAAGCGTCTAAAGTTTCGCTACGGTGCTGGCCACTGTTATCATAACTATTGGCAATTGCTTTTGTAAGCCATTCTGGCGGATTGTTTTGTGCAAATTCTTTACAGTTCCTTCGCAATTGCTCGACAGTAACTTCTATTCCCTTCTGCTGTTCTAAACCCTGTCTGAACGAGTCAAAAAAGCAGCTTCCATTACCAATTGCTTTTCCTACATAGAAATTATCAGGGTAAGGGCTACCACTTAAAGAAGTTACTTTATTCTCAGCATTCCGAAAATTTGGTAGCTTTTGTTTATTAGTAGTCATAGTTTCTCCTCCTAATATAAGCTATATACTACTATACTAACAAAATTGTTAATAAGTAGATAATTAAGTATAGCAAAAATTTTTAAATTATGCAAGAATTATGAATTTATATAGTAAATATGAGCTTTAACTGTGGCATAGTAGGACTGCCAAACATAGGAAAATCAACTTTATTTAATGCACTTACACAATCAAGTGCGGCTGAAGCTGCAAATTATCCTTTCTGTACAATTGAGCCCAATGTTGGCAAAGTGCCAATAAGAGATCAACGCTTGAAACAAATCGCGGCAATTGCCGGCTCAGAAAAGATAATCTACAACCAATTGGAAGTTGTAGACATTGCAGGTTTGGTAAAAGGCGCAAGCAAAGGTGAAGGACTCGGTAATAAGTTTTTAAGTCATATCAGAGAAGTTGATGCGACCGTTCATCTGCTCAGATGCTTCACAGATGATGATATCAGCCACGTACATAATAAGATAGACCCAATATCAGATGCTGAAGTGGTGGAAATGGAATTAATACTAGCCGATATTGATAGCATAGAAAAAAGGCTACCACAATTAGAAAAGAAAGCAAAGCAAGGTGATAAAGAGCTAAAGAGACAACTTGATTTAATGCAAGAAGTCTTAGCTATTTTAAAACTCGGTAAACCTGCAAGAAGCTTAGAACATATCGATAAAGATGAGATGAAGTTGCTTCAATTGCTGACAACAAAGCCCGTTATGTACGTCTGTAACGTCGAAGATACAAATATCACAACTGGCAATGAACTATCTAAAAAGGTAGAAAAGATGGCAGAAGAGAACAAGAGCAAATTTTATTGTATCTCAGCAAAACTTGAAGCAGAGATTGCAAACCTTGAAGATGAAGAAGAGAAACAGAGTTTTCTGTCAGAGTTTGGCTTGCAAGAGTCAGGCCTTGATGGAGTAGCGCGTATTATGTATGAAGTGCTGAGTATGATAACTTTCTTTACTGTAGGGCCAAAAGAAGCACGTGCGTGGCCAGTAAAGATAGGATCAACAGCTGATAAAGCAGCAGGTGTGATTCACACTGATTTTGAAAAAGGCTTTATCAAAGCAGAAACAATAAGTTTTGCAGACTATGTAAAATATGGAAGCGAATCAGCCTGCAAAGACGCAGGAAAAATTCGTTTCGAAGGCAGAGATTATATCGTGCAAGATGGCGATATAATGCACTTTAGGTTTAATGTGTAGCGAACCTACCATTATTAACAGCAGTCTCTTTCTGAGGAGAAGGAACTCCTCCTTCTATAGTTACTCCTTCATCAAGAGAAGAGCCAGGCACAATGATATTCTCGCATGGCTGTGTATTCTCCTTCTCCTTACATTGTGTTTGCTGGACTAGGCATTCTCCTAAAACTTCATGTAAAGCTTTACCTTTTATAAGCACAGCTTCATTTTGCTTAGCTAGTTCTAAAATTTCCTTTGGTTCAACATTGCTACCGTCAATAGTTGATTTTTTAATACTAATTTGATCAGAATTTATACTTAGAACAATAACGCAACTAAGATCTTTCTCTGAGGCATCTTTTGCATTCCAACTAATTTCGATGTCACATATTGCAAACTTCGTAAAGGAGTAGTTCCTCTGTTGTTTCTCATTCTTCTCAATTGTAACTACTCTTTTGCCATTGCTGTATATTTTTACTCTTTTTATCTCATTTTTAATTACTTCCATTCTTTTAGTTTTGTTGCTAAAAAGACGACTAGTTTCTAAACTCTGTCCAGGTTTAGTAATATTGATACTAAGATTATCATAATGATTAACAAGGCGTCCTGCCTTTTCGTCTGGCCAGTAACACCCATCAAAGAAACCAATTAGATCATCTTCTTCTAGAAATTCTTTTGCATCATTCATCCCTTCATCAATCCGAAGAAGATATCTACCCAATCTCTTCTTAAAATTCTCTTTTCACTGCTCCTGATCTTTAGAGGTAAACTTCTTGTCCAATATATCCATTATTTCTTTTTGCTTACTCAACACCACATAATTGAAAAGGAAAATATCATTCTTCCCTCGATAATAATTTGCTATTTTATCAAATGGATCTGCTGGCCGGCCGTTATTATAATTTACTGAATCAGAAGAATCTTCACACTTATTATCCTTAAAATCGAATCTCAATTTTTTAAAATCTGATAATACTTCTTCTACCTTATCTTCAAAAAATTGAAGCCTACTTTGAAGTTCTTCTCCATAATTCATCCCTTCATCAATCCTAAAAAGAAGATACTCACAAAATCTCTTTCTAAACTCCTCTTGTTTTTTGAGATCAGGAAGCTTATTATCTAATATATTGATTATTTCCTTCCGCCTGTTCAATATCACATAGTCAAAAAGGGAAACCTTTCCCTGCTCTCGATAAGAACTTGCTATTTTGTCAAAACACTTATTATCCTCAAAATCCAATTGTTCAAAATCCGAGAGCACACTTTTTACTTGATTCTCATCAAATTTATGCTCGTCCTGAGAAACTCCTTGTACAATTACCTTTTCTTGAGAATCTGATGGATTTAACATTATACCCCCTTACATTTCCAATATAAAAGTAGTATATTTAATGTTTGTATTCTGTAAAGCTAAAATTTAGTTATGTTAACACTAATAGCATAAATTCTGTGTTGTTTGCAGCTTTATCAGTTTATTAGGCAATATTATTAAAGAATTAGTTGAACAGACATTATGACTAAATTTAACTCCATCTACAAGTTCTCCACTTGTTACTCCAGTTGCAATGAACACTGATTCACCTCTTGCCATATCTTTTACGGTATAGATTTTTTCTGAATCATCAATATTCAAACTTTTTGCTCTTTCTTTTAACTGATCCGTGTCAAATATTAACCTTCCCTCCATCTGTCCACCGATTGAGCTCAGCGCTGCAGCAGCAAGCACTCCTTCTGGCGCTCCTCCTGTTCCGATATACATATCGTGGTTGCCATTCACTAGTGAGACCACAGCAGCAATATCACCATCATCTATCAGTTTAATTTTTGCTCCTAATTTCCTGATTTTCTCTATTAATTCATTATGCCTTTCACGTTTAAGTATAGTTACTGCCAGATCACTTACTTTACATCCTTTTACCTGAGCTAGATTATCTAAATTTTTTTCGACACTATTTTTTAATGAAACTACACCTTCTGGAAGATTTTTTCCTACCGCTACCTTTTCCATATAAACATCAGGTGCGTGTAAAAAATTACCTATTTTTGTTGCAGCAAGAACGGACATTGCACCCTGTTTATAATGAGCGCAAATTGTGGTGCCTTCGAGTGGGTCAACAGCAATGTCAATCTCATGGCCATTTCCTGTGCCAACTTTTTCCCCGATATATAGCATCGGTGCTTTGTCCCTCTCTCCCTCGCCGATCACAATCGTACCATTTATTTCCATGGAATTTAGCACCGTCCGCATCGCATCAACTGCAACCTGATCAGCCTTTTTTTCATCACCAAGGCCTACCAACTTATGTGCAGCAAGCGCTGTAGCTTCGGTTACTTTGACTAACTTATAAGCTAAATCTTCTATCATTTGCTCGAGATAAAGCATTCAATATACATTATGCCACTTGAAACTGCAAGGTGTCTTGACTAATTGTGGGGGAGTTGATATAATAAACTAACACATAGTAGTAGGTTTAGTTATGAAATACAGTGATGATGATATTAGGGAGTTATGTTTAGAGGCAGATAAAATTTTAATAAATGGTAATAAATACAATGATAAGGTTGCCAGCCTTGAAGACTTGCAAAATAGGTTAAGAAGAAAAGCTAAATTTAAAGAAGTTAATTTCCAAGATGAATGTGAAGGAGGCAATTCATTAGGAAACTTGCTTGTAAAATACGCAACTGAAAACAATAACTCATGTGTTAAGGGTTTTTTCTCTAACAACGGATTCAAACCTCCTCAACAAGAGCAGGTAGTTGTAGTGACAAACGAGGAAGAGGAGCAAAGCACACCTGGTGTAGAAGAAAATGAAGTGGACAGTAATGTAGTAGACCATGAAGATACTCAATTTTCTACGTTATATGATAAGATGAAGTTTATAGTTCAAGATCCTGAAATAGATCCTCAGAAGTTTTACGAAGAACTAAAAAAAGGAGAAGTAACAGATGGAAAAATTTTTGACTCACTTGCAGATGCCATCAGTTCAGAAAGGCACGATGTTTCAGAAGATTACGCTGTATTTCTAAAGATTGTTAAATTGTTCACACAGTTAGACATTCGAGTTAAGAGCAGCTCTGGCGGTAGAACTATATTGGACATAGCTGTAACAAATAAACAATCTGAAGTTGTAGAGATACTTTTAGATAGTGGTAAGTTTAATGAAGAAGAAAAATTGCAAGCTTTGAATAATGCTATTGTTCAGGGTAACGTTCAAGGGTTTAAGGTATTTTTAGATTACATAGATCATGCAAAAATACTAGAGGCTCTCAATAAAGCTTCTTGTAATGAGAACACTGACATTATGAAGGTGCTTTTAGATAATAAGAGACTTACTGAAGAAGAAAAGGCTAATGCCCTGAGTAATGCTTTTGTAGATGGTGATCTACCAAAGGTTAGGTTACTTTTAAAGTATATGACAGGTATACCAGCAAATGGTATAAGAAATCTTTTAGAAATAATTAAAGAAAGTAAATCACCATTGGAGGAAGAACTTAGAACAGGTTCTGAATTTAAAGTAGACTTCGGCAATTCTGGTCACTGTGAATACCTCTCAAACCGTGTAATAATTGCACTGCTTAGATCAACAATAAACAACACACCTGGTGTGGAAGAGAATGGAGCAAGATCTAGCAGCAGTGGTGGAAACAGCGTAAGTACTGGTCAAACTGGTACACTAGATGGTAATTTTGTTAGACGATTGTATAACTCTATAGCGTGGGACCTTAGCTCTGAAAGCTTACAACTAAAATTAAGTAAGCAAAAAATTAGTCTTCAAAGCAAGTGTGAGCAAGGTACTGCGCTAGGAAATGCATTATTAGAACAAGCAATTAAAGATGAAAAATTAGGTGTCATAAAGCTTCTCTTAGAAAATGGAGTGACCATCATCAACACAATCGAAGAAGGAAGGTATTACATCAGCAAAATTAAAGAAAACGAATCTATATTATGCTCTGTTGTTTCTTATACTGACGATAATAATGTTGAGGTTCTAAGCACACTACTGCAAAATATTAATGCAGAACAATTAAAACTAGATCCTGAGAGTGAATTATACAGATTATACCAACAATTAAAGGATGATGCGTTCTGCACTGCTTTTGAAGAACGTAACTCTGTAGCAGCAACAGTACTAATAAAGAGCGATCAAGAAAGAATTGCACCATGCGAATCAGCAGTAAATAAGAATGAAACACCTGTAATAATAGGAACTAACCAGGTTGTTACTACGCCAAACGTAGAAGAAGATAAACCAAAGTCCAGCGGAAATGTTGATGGTGAACCAGTGCTTCCTGTACCAACAAAAGAAACGGATGTAGGCTCAACTACTACGTCAAGCGGTGGTAACAAGCCTCATGACTTCAGAGAAGCTCAGTTTTCTAGGCCAGATACACAAGAAACTAAATACAAAGAAAGCAAGGAAAATTTTCATATCTCATTAAGGAATGATGTTGTTGGAGTTGTTATTACAGGATTATTCATTGCTGCTGCTGTGATGGTTCCATCTGTGGCTGGTGCAGTAATTTGTGGTATTGTAGCTGCTTTAGCTCTAGTAGCTACTGTAATACACGTAAAAGATTCTACATTGCCAAGTTATAAAGAGATGGAGAAAAATAGAGTTGAGTGCATAGCCAAAGCTGCACAGCTTATGATTTGAAAGACCAGGAAAGTAGCACGTAACACTGAAATCTAATTTACATTTTTAGATCTGACACTAAATTGCGCTGCTACTAATTTCGCAATCGGCACTCTATAGGGTGAGCATGAGACGTAATCTACCCCTGATTTGATAAGAAACTCTATAGATTTTGGATCTGCTCCATGCTCTCCACATATACCAAGTTTTATTTCTTTTCGGGTTTTTCTGCCTCTTTCGATAGCTATCTTGATTAACTCCCCTACCCCTTCGATATCCAGCACTTCAAATGGATCGTTTTCGAATATGTTGTTTTCTTTATAGGAATCAAGAAAATTAACTGAATCATCTCTTGAGAGCCCCATGGTTGTTTGCGTTAAATCATTAGTACCAAAACTGAAAAATTCTGCGTGTCTTGCTAATTTATCGGCAATCAGTGCTGCCCGTGGTAGCTCTATCATCGTTCCGATTGAATAAGCCTTATCTGATGTCATTCCAGCGATGACAGAGGATTCTTTCTTTATTAACTCGCATATCAGTACAAATTCTTTCTCATCCATGATAAGAGGGATCATAATTTCAGGCTTAATTTTTGCCTTTTTTTCTTTTCTTAGCTCATCCGCGGCGCTGAGTATTGCTCTAATCTGCATGCTATATATTTCAGGATGAGAAATGGCAAGCCTGCAGCCTCGGTGACCAAGCATTGGATTTTTTTCTGATAACTGTGCTATTTTATTTTTTACCGACTCAACTGACTTATTGAGTGACTTGGCGATTTTTTCTATGGTGGACTGATTGTCTGGTAAAAACTCATGCAGAGGTGGATCAAGCAAACGTATGGTAACCTCCCTGCCCTCCATAGTAGAAAATATTTCTTTGAAGTCAGACTTTTGCATTTGCTCTAATTTGCTCAGTGCACTCGCTCTTTCAGCCTTATCGTCAGCTATTATCAATTTTTGAATGAACTCAATTCTGTCACTAGCAAAAAACATATGTTCCGTGCGACATAAACCTATGCCTTCTGCGCCAAACTCTTTAGCGATCTTTGCATCTTTCGGAGTATCAGCATTTGCTCTCACCTTGATCGTTTTAATTTCATCTATCCAATTGATTATCGTTTTGAATTCTTGCGATAACTCAGGCAAAATTGTAGGAAGAATACCAAGCATCACCTCACCCGTCCCTCCGTTGATGGTAATTGGTTCTCCCTTATTTACTTTGGTATCCCCTACAGAAAAGAAATTTCCGTCTTTATCGATATAAAGTCCACTCACGCTGCAAATGCACGGTTTACCCATTCCACGGGTTACAACAGCAGCATGTGAAGTCATTCCTCCTCGTGCCGTTATTATACCACTTGCAGCATTCATCCCATTAATGTCCTCAGGACTCGTTTCTGATCTTACTAAAATTACTTTTTTACCCTGCTCTGCAGCTTTTTCTGCATCATTTGTGCTGAATACTACATATCCAGAAGCCACACCTGGGGAAGCCGGCAGCCCCTTCCCTATTACTTTTTGATCACCATTAACTTCAAGAACTGGATGTAATAAACCATCAAAAGTTTTTGGATCAATCCTTAGTATTCCTTCTTCTTTTGTAATTGTTCCTTCATTTACCATATCAACTATTATGCGCATGGTAGCCTCGGCTGTACGTTTACCAGACCTAGTCTGCAAAATCCACAACTTGCCATTCTGCACAGTAAACTCGACATCCTGCATATCTTTGTAGTGCACTTCGAGTTTCTTACATATATCGCACAACTCTTTGTACACGCTTGGCATCAATTTCTCCATGGTACTATCCTGCTCCCCGTCAACTGGCATAGGGGTGTAAACACCGGAGACCACATCCTCACCTTGAGCATTGACCAAAAATTCGCCAAAACACTTTTTCTCCCCAGTTGCAGGATTGCGCGTGAATATCACACCGGTTGCAGAATTATTGTTCAGATTGCCAAAAACCATTGCTTGTACATTGACTGCAGTGCCAAGGGTTTCAGGAATGTTATTTATTTTCCTATAAGAGACAGCCCTGTCATTCTGCCAAGAGGCAAACACTGCATTTACTGAGCTGAGCAATTGTTCTTCAACGTTCTGCGGAAAATGTTTTGCAGTTTTTTTGTGTACTATCTTTTTGAAATCGTCAACGATCTTTCTTAAGACATCAACATCAAGATCAGCTAAACTTTTTGCTCCGTTTTTTTGTTGTTCATTATCAATAATGCTTTGAAACAGGTGATGGTCAAGCTGTAGCACAACGTTGGAATACATCGTAATAAAACGGCAGTAGCTATCATAGGCAAAACGCTCTCCACTTTTTTTTGCAAGCCCAACAACAGTTGCATCGTTTAAGCCAACATTTAGGATTGTATCGAGCATGCCCGGCATTGAATTGAAGCTACCAGAGCGTATGGAAACTAGTAAAGGGTTATCTGAATCCCCGAATTTACAACCGATGTCATTTTCGAGCATCGCCATATATTTTTTGATCTCGTTACGCAGATCGTCAGGCAATCTATTATTCTGGTGATAGCTCTTGCAAACAGAAGTGGAGATTGTAAAACCAGGTGGAACGGGAATACCAATGTTGCACATTTCTGCTAAATTTGCCCCCTTTCCTCCCAGCAGATTTTTCATTCCTGCATTGCCTTCACATTTGCTTTGGCTAAAGTAATATATCAACTTTTCTTCCATTGTTTTTCCGGATTTTCACTAATAAACACATTATACGTATGATTCCAACAGGACTTGAAATCATAGAGTAATGAGTTTTGTAAAATTTGGCAACAGCGTTTCTTATGGCAACAAGTAAAGTCAAACGATGAATTATTATCAATAAGAATATATAATATAAAGATGTTTCAAAAATTTTTTTTATGGCTTTTTCTAACTTGGAAAATGAGTATGTAGCTGAAGCTACATACTTTTGGTAGAAATGATTCTTGTAAAGCTATAAAAATAGGAATTTCAATATGTTATATTTGATTGTTCACTCCAGAGTTTAAGCCTTGAACTACACCTGGCTCATCTATCACCTTCAGTGGCTTGCCAAGGCTATGCTCTATTTTTGCCTCAAATTTAAAGCCCAATTTTTCACAAGCTCTTTGAAAATACTCAATAATAATATCGAATAAATTCTTATCATCCACTTTATAGTTTTTTAGCTTTCTAGGAATGGTAAGAGATACTTTACCTTCTTCATATGTCACATTTTTGCTCTCACATTTTAGTTTAAACTTCACTGAAGTGTGTAGATTGCATACTAAATTCTGGTTATTACCATACACACCATCACTTGCATTAAAACTGAATTTCAAACAATTTGAGTCATCGCAATCCATACAAATCTTTTCTTTGTAGGAAGAGACTAGGGACTCGAAGGAATACATGCGTAATTCAAAAGGACAAAGCAGATCTTGAAAAGAGATAGAACTCATGTACCCAGACCTGTTATAATAAGTTATCAATTCTTCCATAATAGAGTTATTGGGAATTCTTGCATCAGCATGCCAAAACATTTTTGTAAAAACTGCTTTAAGAAATAGACGATAATTCTCTTTTCCATTTTTATTTTGTAGAATCAGATTTTTATGTTCTGAATACAGATCTTTAATGAAGTCATTAGTTATTACCTTTCCATTAATAACAAAATCATGAGCAAATTTATATTCACTATTAGAATCAATACCAATCCCAGTATCAATATCTAGATCCTTATATGTTTTGTAACCAGAATCGAGTGTTTCTTCTGTAGACCTTAAATTAGTATACTCACTCTCCCTTACTTTAGCTTTCAACGCATCAACTATTTCTTTTGACATATTATACCTCTACTATATATATTAATTATAACACCTAATTTATTAAGTTTTTATTACTGAAGACCTTCGCCTCCACATTACCCAACGAATCACCATAAGTGACTGCTTTGAGGTAAAACCTTTTTCCCCTTTGCACTTCGAAAGAAATTATTGAATCATCAAGCAGAACAAATTTTTCACCTGCGGTGTGCTTGTACTCTTTAGTACCTTCTTGCCCTCTAATTAGGTCGCTAAGCTTATACTTGTTTTTATCTATGAGCTCAGCACTTTGGAATTTTATTACCTCTTTTCCAACTAGCGTTAAATTTGAGGTTGTGCTCATGACCGACAGCTTACCAAAACGCAGCACTACTATAATTTCCTCATTTGTAGATTCCATTACATATCCGTAACTAGACTGCTCGTTTGTGCTTGCAATAGGTTTATAATCTTTATTGTCATACGAAACAAAGAGTGTTGCTCCTTTCCAATTCTTTTCCTCACCAGCTAAAGTAAAGCTTACAATGTTGCCTTTAATATGCCGCAAATCAATCATTTCTACGATAGTTTTGCTGATGTGAGAAGCAGGGTATTCTTTCAGCATAAGCGACCTCGTTGAAGGAAAAGAAAGTTTGTATATAGAGCGGTCATAAC
The DNA here is from genome assembly GCA_023089585.1 of Melophagus ovinus. NCBI lineage: Eukaryota > Metazoa > Arthropoda > Insecta > Diptera > Hippoboscidae > Melophagus > Melophagus ovinus. Next base: position 258,851 of record JAKKIB010000258.1, read on the forward strand.
CAACCCCAATTATTTGAATGGACATGCTTTCAAATTTTGCCTTTATAATCCTCACCGTATGCTTTTTCTCGCCATCTGAAATTGTTATGACATCGCTTGGCGCAAGCCATGCATATTTTATCGGCAGCTTAAAATTGTATATATTTCTCTCTTGCCACGAAGAATAAAGTAAAACTTCAGCTATATTTTGCGCCTCCCCTTCCTCCATAATTAGTGGTATTTCAACCGTTGCAGCATTGCCCTGCTTTGGCAGCTCAGCATATTTCACATCAATTGGATAACCAAAATTGCGGTTAAAATAAACAACGTTGACCTTATTGTTCAAATCTAGCTGACTGGCACTCACAAGTTGTATCGGCTTTGAGCTGTGATTGAAAACAATTTCATCAACTGGTATTTCAGTTGTGACTCCCCTGCCCTTTTGGACAAATTTCAGCTTAGAATCCCGCTCAACAACATCAAAAAAATAGCAACTTTGTAGCATTTTAATAATTGAACGTATCGACTGTTGATCGTTTATTACATACCCAGACAACAATCCTTTAACGTCGCTTGTGTCAAACTGATCGCTTTTTAAACCCGCCTTCTGTAATAGATCAGACAAAACGTCAGAAATATTAAGTTGCGAAATTTTTCCCTCAATCCAATGCCCTGTCTGCCAATTATGGCAGTCAGCCCACATATCACACAAATTGGGAAAATAAGGAAACGGTCTTGCATCCCATGACCAGAGAAACATTTTTTCCACCATTTCTGAGCTTTGCCACTTTCTTAGCGTTCCTTCGATTGCCGTTTTCTGTGCAAGAAAGCTCACTTCTCCGTTTGAATATCGCGGATACTTGCTCTCTATGCTATTTTTATCAACAAACACATTTGGCTCATTAGTGCAGCCGTTCATGCTGGGAAATCCATACTCGGTAAACCATATTTTTTTCATCTTTGGTTGCCATTTTGTTTTACTGCCATCAGGATTTATGTGAGTTTCACTCCACCATTTTTCTACGTTTTTCCACGCATATCTGCTGTCATTATACTTTATTTTCTCAGGGACGCTTTTTGAGTAATCATAAAAATAATCATACCCAACTCCACTGCTCCAACCATCGATTACATCTTCCACGGAATAGCCAAAAGGAGGTTCTGGGCCATCAGTTAGTGGAAAATAAGCATCTATGCCAACAACGTCGATATACTGTGAAGACCAAAGCTCATCCATATTATACCAACCATCATATGAATGATATTCACTCCAATCGGCAGCATAAGTCACGGTTACTTCCTTCCCAAGCTGAAGTTTTATCTGCTTTGCAAGCCTGACTAGCTCCATAACTGCAGGATAATTGCCTTTTGCATCTTTTACTCTGGTAAGCTGTGCAAATTCAGACCCGATGACAAACCCTTCCACTTTAGTCTGTTTAGCAATGTTCGCGTAATGTTCTATGAATTTGTTATACTGATCCTTAAAAAAATCACTTATATCTTCAGGAGTCCCGCTCAATTTTCCTCGCCACTCTTTGTTTTCTGTGTCGAGCAGGGGCATTGGATAGAGCATCACCTTATAACCTCTGCTGTGTAACTCTTCTATATCCCTCATTAGCGTTGCATCACTAATTGTGCCACCATATCTTGTATTGCCATTATTATCTTTTGAAATTAGCTGAGCATTATCTCTGGTAATATTTCCCACTTGCCAATCATCGGGTAATATCGCGGAATCATCTTGAAACTCAACTGCAGGGTATATTTTACAATCTTTGATATTTAAACTACTTGCAAACCAATTAACTACTACCGACGCCCACTCAACACTTGGCAAACTTTCTTTTAGCTGATCCAAGGAAAGCACTGCATCACTCTTTTTAGTGTGATTATTGTGATTTACCCTTTGTGCCGGTCCATATGGGATATATTGGCTACTGCTTATTCTTTCTCGCGCAATTTTCTTCTGTATTTTCGTATCATACACAAACTCCCCTGAACCTGGTATGATATTGATATTCTGAATATTCTCTGCTACTGAAAATCCACTGGACTTCAGTGTAGTTTGCACTTCAAATGTAAACACCGGAACGCGATTATTGTAGTCTGCTAGAGGAAAATTTTTGATGACTATATAAGATATTCCTCTGTAAGCTGGCACATTTTCCTCGCCTTCGACTGACAACATAAATGGATCGGGGTTTTGGTCTTCTGTACCACGGTAAAAGGTATAATCTATTTCATCAAAACTAAGTGACGTTGTATCTGCCCAGATTCTGTTTAACTTTTTTACTTCTCCTTTGCAGATTGCAATTGCAAGCGTTGCATAGTAGTTATACGTAGCATTCATACCTCTTCCAGTTTTATTTTTGGTGGTTATTACTTCCTCTTTGATTGGCTGTGCCCAAATAATATTACCCGCAATGCGGGCAGTGCCATAGACAATTGGAATTGTCCTGCCGTAGGTTGAGGTTTGAACTTGCAGATCTTTCAGCCTCGCCCCATGCGTTACCTTTTGCTCGGCATCCAAACCAAAAATTGCATTATCGAGCTGCGCACCAAGAAGAGCACCGAGTTCTGAACCAATAATCCGGCCAATTGGACCAAAAATACTACCAGCTTGACCTAAAATTGATGATAAAATTATTGTAGACATACAATCCTCCTTTTTGTTTATATAGGGCAGGCTTTTCTACGTCATATCGCGATTCATTCGCGGCATATCAGCCACTAGCAAGTAGCGGAATGACGGTAGCCATAAATACTTAAGAAATTTATCAAATAAAGAAAAAGGCAAAAGAAGCCCCGTCGGTGGCTAATTATTTATATGTACCTCAAATATCGGCGTTTTTATCCTCAACGCTACGATTCAGCTACTTTTAAATGCAAATAACCTAAACTGTAAACGTTAAGAAATTTACTAAGCAGGAAAAAAAGACAAAAAAACTCTGAGGCAGCTAGTATTCAAATTCTCCCTTGTCTATTTGACGTTCTATACTGTCTTAAACGACTTATAAGCGCGTTTCAGCTTGTATAGGCAAAAACCAGAAGTTTTAAAAAGACGTAAGGTGCACATAGTGCAAAAATTTAAACATGAGACGCCAAATACCCTAAGTTTTTTGTCATTAACCTGCACAGATTGCGAAGATAAACAAATAGCTTCAGTATCATTATAAGGGGATTGAAAGAATTTGTCAAGCAAATTTTGCATTTAATCTGTCTATTTTTGAATAAACTCCATTTGCATTTCCTGTATACTATACTCTATTTGCTTTATTTGTTCTATTAGCCTTTCCTCTAGGTCAAAATTACCGCCCAGCCTTGCTTTGATTTTTTCTTCTTGTAACACGTTTAATTCTTTCCTTAACACTACGTTATTCCACACAATTTCTGCTGATTTCCTCTCGTTTAATTGGCTATTTAATACGTTAGTTTTTTCGAATATAAACCTTACAACTTTATCAACGTTAAATTGCTCTAACTCTTGTAATAAAACCTCTTTATCAAGCTTACTTCCACTGTTTGTCAAATCAATTACATACTGTTGTAATTTTTTCATCTTGGCATTGGTAAACTCAAAATGAGAAAATTGCTCAAAAAATACAGGATGGTGTAAGATCTCAGGAAATTCTATTACTATACGCAGAATTATGGCTTGATTTTGCTCTGCTTCAATTAGCTCTGGAGATTTATTGTAAAGATACTCACCTTTTGTTGCTTTGCTATTAAAAATCAGCTTTTTAGAGCTTCTTCTTAATTCACTGACCTTATTGTAAAAATAATCTCTATAATACCTTCTAATACTGCTGTTACTGATAGCATTGACATATTCCATGAACTTGTGCTCGAGAACTGAATATTTTTCCGGAGCAAGGTTTTTATAGCTTTGCAGGCTACTATTGACTATGTGGTGCCATAAATATTCAGAATGCAGTTCTGTTGAGCGGTCAAGCGCAGAAAGTACATCTTCTTTCTTATATTCTAGCTCATTGCATATATCGTATGGGTCTTTATCGCTTGGCAAAGTCACAAACTTCAATGTATACCCAGGCTTGAGTATCGGAAGAGCAAATTCCGCAACTCTGGTAGCGGCGCGACGTCCAGCACTGTCGCCATCCATACAGATGGAGACTTCTTTAGCAAATCTCCACAGGTTTTGTATCTGTTCTGCAGAAATTGCAGTGCCAAGCGGGGCAACTGTATTGCTAATTCCCGCCTGATGTAGTGCTATTACATCCATATACCCTTCAACAACAAATATGTGTTGTTTTTTGCGTATTTCGCTTAAGGCAAGGTTTAGCCCGTATAAATTCTCTCTCTTTTTGAAGAGCTGACTCTCTGAGCTGTTTAAATACTTCGGCTGTTGCTCAGAGCTCAGTGCACGTCCGCCAAAACCAATAACTTTGCCCGCGATGTTGTGTATAGGAAATATCAGCCGATCATAGAAATAATCACGAGAATTCTTATTTATTAAGCCAACATCGATCAAAATCTCGTCTTTAATACCAGAGGAGTTAAAATATTCCTTCAAGCCAGAGTTTGGCGCATAGCCTATCTTAAATTTATCTATGATTTCAGGTGAGATCTTGCGCTGCCTTAAATAAGCCATAACACCTTGTTTTTTTTGTGCAAACCAGTTTGCAGCTAAACTCAGCGTTGAAAATAATTTGTCGCTTTCTTTGGTAATATTGAGGTTTTTAGGTAACTCAACACCTGCAACCGATGCTAGCCTTTCCAACGCTTCCTTAAAGCTTAAGCCCTCAGTTTGTGAAACAAACTCAAACACATCGCCATGAGCTGAGCAACCAAAACAGTGATACGATCCCCTAGTATTACTCACAAAAAAAGACGGAGTTTTTTCATTATGAAATGGGCAAAGTCCCACGAAATTATCTCCGCTTTTTGTCAGCCTGACCTTCTTACCTACTATGTCAGATAGCAACAGTCTTGATTTTATAATATCTATGTAATCCATCTTACTTGTCGAATGAGTGGTAGGATAAAAATTATACAGAATTTGTGCTGTCCTGACTCGAAATTTATTTCAAGTTCCGAAGCTCTAAAAAGATCAGGAGCACTAGATGGCTTGACAAAAAACCCAAAATAAATTACCCATGTTAGATGCCTTTAAGTCATAGTTTCTTATATGTCAGATGTAATATCAATTGCCTCAGATCACGCCGGTTATGAATTAAAATCAGAGATAAAGCTTTACCTGGAAAGCTTGGGTTATGCAGTGATAGATCGTGGCTGCACTGCTAAGCAAAAGAGTGTAGATTATCCAGACTATGCTGTCAAAGTTGTGGAGGATATAACAAATAAAAAAGCAAATTATGGGATATTAATTTGCGGTACAGGCCTCGGTATGAGTACCGTAGCAAATCGTTTTGAAGGAATCTACGCCGCTTTATGTAATAGTGTTGAGATTGCAAAATTAGCTCGCGAGCATGGCAACGCAAATGTACTGTGTCTTGGTGCGGGGTTTACTACGAGTGGATTAGCGAAAGACATAGTCAAGCAATTCCTCGAGACAGAGTTTTCAAAAGAAAGTAGACATAAAAAACGCCTTGATAAACTCAGCAATATCACCTCTTCTAGTGAGAAAAAAAAAACACAGACTTATAATGAAGATGAAGTATCAAAATTCGCTAAAATGGCAGGCGAGTGGTGGGATGAAAATGGCAAATTCAAGCCATTGCACATGATGAATCCTGTGAGAGTATCATACATTATTGAGAAAATAAAAGAGTTAAAAAAATGCGATTTAAAGGAATTATCATTACTTGACGTTGGGTGTGGTGGCGGCATTTTGTCAGAATCAATGGCCCGGGTTGGCATTAGCGTTGCGGGAATAGATGTATGCGAAGAAAACATAAAAGTAGCGCAGTCACATGCAAAAAAGGTAGGATTAAACATAGAATACACACACACCAGCATTGAAGAGCTGAAAAATGACAAAAGGTATGATGTAATTCTACTTATGGAAGTAGTTGAGCATGTGGATAATTTAGAGCTTTTCATGAAAAAAGCGATAGAACTACTAAAGCCAGAGGGACTAATATTTGTATCGACAATAAATAGAACTATCAAATCCTTCTGTCTTGCAATAATTGGTGCAGAATACATATTAAACTGGCTGCCGAAAGGCACGCATAACTGGAATAAATTTCTCAAGCCATCAGAAATTGCAAATCACCTAAGAGAAAATAATGTCACGCTACAAAACATGGCTGGCATAGAGTATAACGTAATGAAGCGTGAGTGGAATTTGACTAAAGGTGTAGATGTCAATTATATACTTTGTGGTGCAATGAATAGTTAGGTTTTTCTCATAAAAGCACCATTTTTATTTCCAAAATAGCTCAGTAGAAGCATTTTTTTATTGTGTAGCCAGAAAACAGCCGCTCCAAGCATTGCTGCCAACTTATCTAATGATTTGTACTCTATGTTTTTTAGATTGCAAATACCCAGCAGCACATTGCCACCATGGATACGATAGTAGGCAATTGTATCCAGAAACAACAACAAAGCACTTTCCTTGATGCAAAATTTGACCCTTAGGACAACAAACTTCTTTTTCTGTTACCTTTTTTACAATTGCAGAAGCACCAAAAAACACAGCAGAAAACATACCAAGTGAAAAAAGCGCAGGCCAAGGCATTCTGCCAAATATTGCAAGCAAGCTTGCGCCAATTATTATTAGTGTAATCACTAGTCCCCCTATTCCACCAATGTAATCTATTACATTACACATTACATCTATTGCTCTACCAGCATGCGCGTCAAATGCATAAAAGAAAATCAAAACTGTAAATAGAGCTATAAGGAAATCTCTCACTATTTTTCCAATAATCTTCATTTCATACCTAATTGTCTCCTGTCTTGGTAAAATTTCGGTAAATAGTTTTTTCCAATGAGGTTTAGTAGTATGTGCTTTGTGGTGTGATGATACCAAATCCCAATGGTAATAGGACAAACTAAAGATATCAGTCAACAATGGTACCATCCAAGTAGCCTTTTTTTGTCATCCCAGTGCTCTCTATCTTGTCATCCCAGTGCGCTTGACACTGGGATCTAGTCTTTCCATAAAACAGTGCATTTTAACATAACTTTTATGCCCACTAGCCTAATAAAGTTCCTAGATTCCAGCGTCACGCGCTGGAATGACAAAGTTATGGGTGTCATGAAAGTGGCCCCCTCCTGTCATTCCAGTGCCTCCTCTTTTGTCATTCAAGTAGCGGACACTGGAATCTAGGATACTACTTTAATAATAAATACTTAAGAAATTCACCAAACGAGAAAAAAAGCAAAAAAAGCCCCGGTCGGTGGCTAATTATTTATATATACCCCAAATATCGGCGTTTTTATCCTCAACGCTACGATTTAGCTACTTTTAAATGCAAATGACCAAAATTACAAACGTTAAGAATTTTACTGAGCGGAAAAAAAGGCAAAAAAACTCTGAGGCAGCTAGTATTCAAATTCTCCCTTGTCTATTTGACGTTCTATACTGTCTTAAACGACTTATAAGCGCGTTTCAGCTTGAAAACCAGAAGTTTTAAAAAGACGTGAGGTGCACATAGTGCGAAAATTTAAACAATGAGACGCCAAATACTCTAAGTTTTTTGTCATTAATCCACTGCAGAGATTGCGAAGATAAATAAATAGCTTCAACCTCATTATAAGGGTAACGGTGAAGGTTGTCAAGTAGTTTTTTTGTTCTGTCTTCTAAGGCTTTTGCTCGTGACAACCACCGTGCCTGCGATCTTGTCGTGCCAAGTTTGGCAGCGTTTGTCGAAATTTGACCATATAAAACCCAAGAATAATGGCGCAACTGACAATATAAAGGAGAAAAACCTCTTCGTTGCTTGTTTTAGGGTCATTTTTCCAAAAGTCTGTTCATCCACAACTCTGAGCCCAAGTAGCAGTTTTCCAGGCGTAGCAGCGAACCTTATCCACATATATGCAACATAGCTAAATAGCATAATAAATTGGACTATCTGATTTAGGATCCATAGTTTACCAAGTCTGCTCTGCATTGCCTTTTCTTCCGCAGAAAGTGGCGCTTGCACCGGATATTTTGCAATTATTTCGCTCGATATTTTTCTGTCCTCTGAGTTTGTAAAGAGCTGATTTACGGCCAGGCTGCAGAACTGTAAGAACAATAAGAACAAAACGATAATAATTAGGTCAAGCAATACCGATATATAGCGCCTAAACCCCGTTATATAGCATATTCCACTTTCATCCTTTTTCACCTTTTGAATAGCATTCATAGAAGAGAGAATAGAAAATAAGCGATCAAAAAACCTGTGTAACATATGCACTTTCCAACATTTGAGTGCCCCTGGCCGGACTTGAACCAGCATGCTTTTGCAAGCAACAGATTTTGAGTCTGCCGTGTCTACCATTCCACCACAGGGGCTTAAGTTTCAATGCTATAGGCAACACGAAATTAGTCAAATTTTTTTACCTTTACATCTTTCAAACGAGGACTAAATATTCTACAATAATCGATAGTTACTCTAAAAATTTAGAATGAATGAATTAGCTAATCTCATCGATTCAAGAAGCATAGATAAAGAAATATGCAAATTACCACATAACTTGGAAGCGGAGCAAATGCTCATCGGTGCAATGATTCGTGATAATAGAATTTGTGACGCAGTTGAAGATATGATCGCAGCAGACAATTTTTATGATCCACTGCACCAAAGCATTTTTGCGCAGATATCTAAAACCAGAAAACAAGGCATAGTTGCTAATGAACTGAGCCTCAAAATGTTTTTTGAGAACGACGAAGCATTTACCGAGTGCGGTGGGGTTGAATATCTCGCAAAGCTCGCAGCGAAGGCGAGTATTGCGCTTGATATCTACAGCTTGACTAGAATAATCCGTGACACTTACTTAAGGAGATGCTTAATCAAGCTCGGGCAGGAGATAGTTGATGATAGTTACAGCTATGACATCGAAAACCCTGCACAGGCGCAAATTGAACAAGCAATGACCAAGTTGTTCAACCTAGCAGTAAAAAAGCAAGGCGAGAAGACGTATATAAAGCTTGCAAGCTCAGTTAAAGATGTAGTTGAAAAGATAAGCACGCTGAAAAATAATCCGGAAGCGCTGGGCATTACAACCGGACTCCAAGACTTAAATCAGCTTCTTGGTGGTCTGCAGAAATCTGACCTATTAATTCTAGCTGCAAGGCCTTCTATGGGTAAAACAGCACTGGCGCTAAACATTGCCCTTAATGCTTGTAAGGTCTTGCAAAAAAGAGCAGATAAACAACACTACGTAGCGTTTTTCTCACTTGAAATGTCAGCGGAACAATTAACTGCAAGATTGATCACTATAGATTCGGGAATCAGTTATTATAAGGCGCTGACCGGAAGAATTAGTGATTTTGAATTGCATGAATTCATTAATGCTAGTACAGAATTATCTGAATTGCCTTTCATCATAGATGACACTCCTGCGCTGTCAATTAGTGCTCTTCGTACCAGAATACGTCTGCTGTATCAATTATATAATGTAGAAGTGGTATTTATTGATTACCTGCAGTTAATTAGAGGAACAACAAAAAGGAGTAATGAAAATAGAGTGCAAGAAATCTCGGAAGTGACGCAGGGTTTGAAAGCAATTGCAAAAGAGCTAAATATTCCCATTGTTGCACTATCGCAGCTCTCCCGTTCTGTTGAGCAAAGAGACGACAAAAAGCCACAACTTGCTGATTTGCGCGATTCAGGAAGCATAGAACAAGATGCTGACATAGTAATGTTCCTCTACAGAGAGGAATATTATGAGCTAAGAAAGCAGCCAAGTGAAGGAAGCAATAAACATCGAGAATGGCAAGAGAAGATGGAGAAAATTAGAAATATTGCAGAGCTCATTATTGCAAAACAAAGGAACGGACCAATCGGCAGTGTGAAGCTATATTTTGACTCCAGCAGAGGCGCATTCAAAGATTACACGGAGAGGCATATTTCATAGCTCTCAGTAATCTTTTATCAACACCTATCCTCGCTGTAGTTTGCTAATTTATCAATGGACTTGACATATCTCTTTACTTGTGCTACCATTTTAATAGTAAATTAATTCTAGTGAGGAATATAAATGAGTATATTAAAAAAAACTAACGCACCTTATCTTGTGAGTGGTGCTTTGGCTATCGGAACTTTATTGGCATCAGGAGTATTTGCTGTAGCTCCTTATATTGGTTTCTTAGCTCCAGTCGCAGCTTTAAGTGTTGGCCTTCCATTTATCATTGGTGGTGCTATATTTTCCGTTGCAGCTATTGCACTTTCAGCTGTAGTAATTAGCAAAAATAACACTATTTCTGAGAAAAATGCTCGACTTGGTGGAAAAGATACTCAGATTTCCAGCTTGGAAAATCAATTAGCTGAGTATGAGACATTCCACAATGCAGTTGACGTACAAAAAGAACAAGAGAAAAGACAAGAGAAGTTTGAAAATCGTGTAGCTGCAAGGAAAAAAGAAGAAGCAAATGAAATGGCAGAGTTAAAGGCTAAAGGTCTACTTCCTGACATTATTGCACTTTCGGATACAGAAACTGAGACTCCTAGCCCAAAAAGCCAGCCAACTAAAGAAGAAAAGAGTCAAAGCATGGGTACATTGGGTAAGGTTACAGCAGAAGCTGCAAGAGGAGCTGCAACAGGAGCTGGAGTAGGAGCTGTAATAGGAGCTGCAACAGGAGCTGTAATAGGAGGAGTAGGAGCTGGAGTAGTAGCATTGAAAGATGTTGATTATGATAATTGTACTAAATCAAATACTCCTACAAAATTTAATGAAGTTAAAGCATCGCCTGTGAGCAACGGTGCGTGTCTTGGTCCACAGATGTAATCCCACCCAGGAGAAATAGCTAAAAACTATTTCTCCTCTTTAGCATCAACCCTCAAAAAAACCGGCGTAGGTTTAGGCAATGCAGTGCCTGAACTTACGCACGCGTTGCATAGAGATTTTAAATCTCGTTGTTTTTTTGGAATTTGCAATTGATCTAGTATCATTTCTGCTGACCTTGGGACAATTGGTTGCAATAAAATGCCAATTATTCTGATATATTCGAGTAATTTGTAGATTACTAAATTCATGCGCTCTCTGCTAGTTTTACTCAATATCCAGGGTGCACTTTTATCTATATAAGCGTTGGCTTCAGAAGAGATGTTGATAATTAAAAGTATAATCTGGTTAAATTCGTACTTTGATAGATGATCCATCGCTTTATCGAGTATAGCTTTGCAATTTGGGAGGTTTTCCTCGCCTTTTAGTAGGCTTTGATCAACCGTTGGTACAATTCCCGAGCATTGTTTGTGTAAAAATGAAATTGTTCTTTGCACTAAATTGCCTATATTGTTTGCCAGTTCTGAATTTATTCGGCTGATCATACTTTTCTTGCTAAAGTTGCCATCTTGACCGAAGCTTGCTTCTCTGAGGAGAAAATAGCGTAGCTGGTCGACACCAAACTCTTGTGCTAAGCCAATTGGATCTATGACATTGCCAAGAGACTTGGATATTTTTTCTCCCTCGTTCAGCCACCAACCATGAACCGCAATTTGCTTTGGCAGTGGCAAATCTGCTGCAAGGAGAATTGCCGGCCAATATACAGCGTGAAAGCGCAATATGTCTTTACCGATTACATGAACATTGGAAGAGCTGTCATTTGCCCAAAACCTCTTATATTCTTCACCTTCAGTACCAGGAAAGCCTACTGACGTGAGATAATTAGTGAGTGCATCAATCCAAACGTAAATTACGTGTTTGTCATTGCCTGGCACTTTTATTCCCCAATTAAAGCTAGTGCGAGAGATCGAAAGGTCAGTGAGTCCTGATCTTACAAACGATACCACTTCATTTTTTCTACTCTCAGGAAAGACAAAATTTGGCTGATTTTCATATAACTCCAGTAATTTGTTCTGCCAATTCGACAAACGAAAAAAGTAGCTTTCTTCTTTTATCCACTGAACTTCTGCACCTGTTGGTGCTTTGCCATCTATCAGCTCCGATTCCTGATAAAATGCTTCATCACGGACTGAATACCAACCTGAGTAAGAATCTAGATATATTTGTCCTCTCTCTTTAAGCCTATTCCACAGAGCTATTACAGCTTTTTCGTGACGTTCTTCCGTAGTGCGGATAAAATCATCATATTGAAAATTCATGGACTTAGCTAATTCCCTAAATGAAACGCTTACTTCATCTGTAAATTCTTTTGGCTGTATTCCCCGTGCTTTGGCTGCTTTTTCGATTTTTTGCCCGTGCTCATCCGTACCAGTAGTAAATTTGACGTTCTTTCCAGCAAGTCTCATAAACCTTGCCACTACATCGCATAAAAGGGAGGTGTATGCGTGACCAATGTGTGGTTTGTCGTTCACGTAATATATTGGCGTAGTAATGTAAAAGTTTCCAAATTGCTCCATTATTCAGTGCTTAAAGCTTTATCGTATCTGCACTAGTTGTAAAAATCAATAGCTACCCCCCGGGCTTTATTACATAATAGTAGACAACAGTAGAAAAAAGCTACCCAACAAAAACAAAAAAACTACTTGACAACCTTCACCGTTACCCTTATAATGAGGTTGAAGCTATTTATTTATCTTCGCAATCTCTGCAGTGGATTAATGACAAAAAACTTAGAGTATTTGGCGTCTCATTGTTTAAATTTTCGCACTATGTGCACCTCACGTCTTTTTAAAACTTCTGGTTTTCAAGCTGAAACGCGCTTATAAGTCGTTTAAGACAGTATAGAACGTCAAGTAGACAAGGGAGAATTTGAATACTAGCTGCTCTGGGTTTCTTTTGCCTTTTTTTCCGCTCAGTAAAATTCTTAACGTTTGTAGTTTTGGTTATTTGCATTTAAAAGTAGCTGAATCGTAGCGTTGAGGATAAAAACGCCGATATTTGGGGTATATATAAATAATTAGCCACCGACCGGGGCTTTTTTTGCTTTTTTTCTCATTTGGTGAATTTCTTAAGTATTTATTATTAAAGTAGTATCCTAGATTCCAGTGTCCGCTACTTGAATGACAAAAGAGGAGGCACTGGAATGACAGGAGGGGGCCACTTTCATGACACCCATAACTTTGTCATTCCAGCGCGTGACGCTGGAATCTAGGAACTTTATTAGGCTAGTGGGCATAAAAGTTATGTTAAAATGCACCGTTTTATGGAAAACTGGATCCCAGTGTCGGAGCACTGGGATGACAAAAAAAGGAGACACTGGGACGAAAGGAAAAAAAAGGTACTGGAATGACAAGAAAAGGCTGCTTGGATAACAGAACTGGAATGATAGGAGACTAATATGGAAAACATAAACTTTCTAAAATTCATTGAGTTATGCTTTAAAACGGTGATGCCGGGGTATAAGTATAACAATTATCAGTATATAAAAGTCATAGCAGACAGGCTGGAAGCGGCAAGTGCCAGTGGAGTGAGGCGCATAATATTCAATATGCCTCCACGCTCGATGAAGTCCATGTGTGTGAGCGTTGCATGGCCCGCATGGATACTGGGCAATCAGCCAACTGCAAGGATAATAGTTGCAAGCTATTCTCAGCGGCTTAGCGAAAAGCACTCACTCGACACAAGGTGCGTAATGCAGGTAGCCCCTTTGGTGTCATTCCAGCGCGTGACGCTGGAATCCAGTAAATTTATTTACTATATATGAAAAGTTATTATGTTTATATACTCGCAAGTGAGCGCAATGGAACCCTATATATAGGTATAACGTCAAATTTGATTAAACGAATTTGGGAGCATAAAAACAAAGCCGTTTCTGGTTTCACATCAAAGTACAATGTTTGTAAATTGATCTATTATGAAGAGTTTCAAGACATAAATTTAGCAATTAGTAGGGAAAAACTCATAAAAAGCTGGCAGAGGAAATGGAAAATAAACTTAATTGAACAAACAAATCAAGAGTGGAAAGATTTATATGATAGAATCATATAATTAATGCTGGATTCCAGTGTCAGCTACTTGAATGACACCCTTCCGGTGGTCTGCACCACCTGGGCAAAGGTTGGTAATAAATTCTATTTACTAGACGTGTATCGTGCAAAACTCGAGTACCCAAAACTTAAAGAGCAAGTTCTGTCGCTAGCTGCAAGATGGACACCACACGCAATTTTGATCGAAGCCAAAACAAGCGGTCAGCAATTGGTGCAAGAGCTAAAAGCAAGCAGTGATTTACCAATCATCGAAATAGTACCACATGATGATAAACTCGTTCGATTCCATCAGATTGTCCCGACTATAGAGTCTGGAAAAGTTTTTCTGCCGCACCAAGCAGTATGGCTCAATGACTTTGAGTATGAAATTTTAATGTTCCCAGAAGCACATCACAACGACCAAGTCGACAGCACCGTGCAATATCTGCAATGGATAAGAGAAAGCACTGCTCGGGTCGCAGCTATACGCATATTGTGATTTAAGATTAATCTCCACCAGGAAGGGTGTTATTCCAGCATGTGACACTGGCATCCAGGAATTTTATCAAGTAGGTGAGCATAAAAATAGCCGTTTCACGTTAAAATACAACATTTTAATTATTATGGAAAGACTAGATTCCAGTATCAAGTACTGGAATGACAAGAAGAGAGTACTGGAATGAGAGAAGAAGCTACTTGGGCGACAGGAGGAGGTGCTACTTGGATGACATCATAGAGATTGGGATGACAGGAAAAGGAGGCGCTGAGATAACAAGAAGAGGGCACTGGAGTGACAGGTGCTATGATGGCATCATAGGGGTTGGGATGAATATGTTATAGCCAGTTTTGCCTTGTTTCCCAGTGAAGATCACTATCAAATAACAATGTTCGTGCAGTTGTGTTGCATGGTTAAGGATACAACTGCTCTATTTTCCAGTTGCCTTTTTCAACAAGGGTGTATCTAAATCTAGTGTGTCTTCTATGTTCACCTCCTTGCCAAAATTCAATTACTTTTGGGATTACACAGAATCCCACCCAAAAGTCAGGACGAGGAATTTGTGTATCGTAAAATTCTTTTTCCTTCAGCTTGATAGCTTGCTCAAAATCTTGCCAATTTTTCAGAACGCTCGATTGTTTTGAACACCATGCGCTAATTTGACTATCGCGTGCTCGAGAGGAGAAATATTCGTCAGCTTTTTCACCGTCTAGGAGTTTAACATCTCCCTCAATTCGTACCTGCCTAGAAAACTCTATCCAGTGAAATACTAGTGCAGCTTTGGGGTTCTCGGTCAATTCTTTTCCTTTTCTGCTATTTACGTTAGTGAAGAACATGAAACCTTTTTCACCGTATTCCTTTAGTAACACCACTCTTGCAGATGGAATGCAGTCTTTGCTACAAGTCGCCAGCGTCATTGCAGTTGGCTCTTTACATGAAGAATTGAGTACCGCTTTATACCACTGCGAAAACAAATCAAACGGATCTTTTTCAGGTAAAAATGTCATACCAAAGAATAAAATCTTAATTCTGACATACGCTGCAGAAATAAGTGCTACGGCCATTTTGTCGTATAAGTGTTATGGTGTTATTACAAATTTTGCAAGGTTTTTGAACTTGACCGTATACGTAAAAACTGTTTTGGAAGTATCCGACAGATCCAGATGGCTGTGCATAATCTCTCAGCGTTGAACCACCTGCAGCAATTGCATCACTTAGAGTATTTTTTATTTCAGTGGCAAGTTTTTCACACTCTCCGTATGTTAAATCTTGTGCTGATCTAAGCGGTGATATGCGGGCTCTAAACAAGCTTTCAGAAGCATATATGTTACCTACACCAACCATTAATTTGTTGTCCATTAATGCTGATTTGATATTTGCTTTCCTGTTTTTCAGTAGCTTCTGCAAATAGCCTCCACTGAATTCATCCGTTAAGGGCTCTATTCCGAAGTCATTAAAAAAATTTACTTCTTGTGCTTTGTTTAAAACAACAACCAACCCAAACCTTCTTGGATCATTAAAGACTATTGAAGCATTGTCGGAAAACGAAAATATCACGTGATCATGTTTATTCTGCACTTGATTATCTTCAGCGTATATAAGCTTTCCGCTCATGCCAAGATGTATGATGACGGCTATACCATTGTCTGTGTTCCAGATTATGTATTTACCTCTACGCTTGATATCGTTTATAGCTTTGCCTTTTAGCGCATCATCGATATTTTTTGTTATTGGTACACGCAAATTCCAATTATTGACTGTGACACTACTTATTTGCTTGTTTTTTACTTTATCAAACAAAAAGTTAGATATTACTTCCACTTCCGGTAGTTCTGGCATTTTTTCTACCCTGTTGCTGCTTTTTCCTTTTTAGAATATTTTGCTTTAAAGCTTTTGCTAATCTTTTTTTCTCTTCTTCTTTTTCCTTATTCTTTTTTATGTTATTCATATATATGAATCCTGCCGTTATAGCTCAGGTGGTAGAGTACGTCATTGGTAATGACGAGGTCCCAAGTTCGAGTCTTGGTAACGGCACACTGATTATACTTACAATATCGCATACCCCAAAAGAAAACGTAACCTTTTACTGGTTTTCGCTCAATTCTTTAATCTCACTAATAGAAAAACCAGTAAATTTGACAATAGTGTCAACATCGACATTATTAGCCAGCATCGCTTTTGCGACTTCGATTTTTCCTTCTTCTCTACCTTTCTTTATACCTTTCTCCATACCTTTTTCCATACCTTTCTCCATACCTTCTTCAAGTTTGTATTCAAGGATAGCTTCCTCTTTGTATAGATCCATTATTCTTTCTTCATATGCCGTTAGATCTTTTTCATTCCAGTTAAACCTGTCTAACTCATCATATGCTCTCTTTATTATTGGCGCTTCTCTTGCAATCTTCTTTAGATCTTTTTCAGTGGTTTCTTCTGCATATTTGAAAAAAAAACACCAGCGTTCTACTATACTTGTTAATTGCTCTACTTTATTTTTAGGGAATTTTGGTAGTTCAATAAACACAAATTGAAAATCTTGTAAATCATGCTCATTAGTCTCCTCATCTCTTATGGTATGGCTAGATATATAATTGGACTTATCAGGAAATAAAACACAATTTGAAATCGCAATAAAGAAGATCTTCTGTAAGTTAGCATACTTACCAACTTGTCTTGAGTAAGCTTTGGCAGCATAATATTGAGCGCGTTTTTCAAAACCTTTATCACGAGTGAGCTGCATTTCAACCACAAATCTGTTGCCAACAGAATCCTGACAGAGAACATCAACTATACTTTGTCTCTCAGAGGCAATTTCGGGATTCAAAATAGTGCTGATAAATTCTATTTCTTGTATAGTATTAACTTCAGTACACCCTAGGATATCGTTCAAAAAATGGATAAGGATCTTCTTATTTTTTTCAGTACCAAAAATCTTTTTAAATGTTAAGTCCAATTTTGGATCGAGGAATTTAGAAAAAGCCATGAGAAATTAACTTAAAAAGTATTAATAATTATACACTATTACTAACAATTATTCAACCATATTTTTAAAGACTGCTAGTTCAAGCAATTTTCTATATTTATTTTAAGTTAAAAAAGCCCAAGTGAAAGATTGAACCTAGAAAAAAATTACAAAGGCAGATTATCATGCTTTTTCCATACTTTTTCTACTTTCTTGTTTTTAAGTAGCTCTAATGCTTTATGAAGGTGATGCCTTGTTTTACTTGGCACTATTATATCATCAATATATCCATGTGATGCAGCAAAAAATGGATTAGCGAATTTTTCTTTGTACTCTTTAGCCAGTGTTTGTTGATCTTTTTCACGTCGAAATATAATTTCAACTGCACCCTCAGGGCCCATGACAGCTATTTCAGCAGTCGGCCAAGCGTAATTTATATCACCTTTTAGATGTTTAGAGTTCATGACAATGTATGCACCACCATACGCTTTTCTAGTAATAAGGCTAATTTTCGGTACAGTCGCTTCAGCATAAGCGTAAAGCAACTTTGCTCCGTGTTGTATTATATTATTATATTCTTGATTTGTACCTGGCAGGAACCCCGGAACATCAATGAATGTGATGATAGGGATACTAAATGCGTCACAGAACCTTACAAACCTTGCGGCTTTTCTTGAAGAATCAATATCCAAACATCCTGCAAGGTGCATAGGTTGATTTGCAACAATACCAACAGTGTTACCTTCAATTCTACCAAAACCAATTATGATATTACGGGCAAAATCAGGTTTTAGCTCAAAAAACTTCCTTTCATCACACACCTTTTCAATCAGTTCATACATATCATAAGGAATATTAGGATTGCTAGGAATTAGAGTATTTAAAGATTCATCAACATCATCGACATCATTGCAGGTCGGTACAGATTTTGGAGGTTCTTGATTATTTGCCGGCAAAAAGGTGAAGAATTCTCGCATTTTTAGCAGCATTTCAACATCATTATTAAATGCAAAGTCTGCGACTCCTGTTTTGCTTGTATGGATTTTTGCTCCACCGAGATCTTCGTGGCTTACGTCTTCGTAGGTGACTTTTTTTACTACATCTGGTCCGGTTATGAACATGTATGAGCTGTTTTTCACCATGAAAGTAAAGTCAGTTAATGCTGGAGAATAAACTGCACCGCCAGCACATGGGCCCATGATTAGAGAGATTTGTGGTATAACGCCTGATGCATTTACATTCCTTTGAAAAATTTCTCCATAGCCAGCAAGGGAATTTACTCCTTCTTGAATTCTAGCTCCACCAGAGTCATTTAGCCCGATAATTGGAACCCTGGCGTTGATTGCCATATCCATAATTTTGCATATTTTTCTTGCATGTGACGCACCAAGTGAACCACCAAAGACAGTGAAATCCTGAGAATAAACAAAAACCTTTTTGCCATAGATAGTACCGTGGCCAATTACAACCCCATCACCTAGAAAATTAGCATTTTGCATGCCAAAATCAGTTGCATGGTGTTTTACGAATTTGTCGTATTCTTCAAACGAATTTTCATCGAGCAGTATATTCAGCCTTTCTCTAGCAGTTAGTTTCCCTTTTGCATGTTGTTTATTGATCCTATCAGAACCGCCTCCTTTTTCAGCTTCTAGTGCTTTGGCTTTTAGGTTTTCTAATATTTTAAAGTCTTGCATATCAAAAAAGTGATTTTCAGTCGACAAAGTATACATTACTTTTTTAAAGTGTAAAAAATTCTATTTTTAGCATAAGCACTTCCTCTTAAGAACCTCCTTGTGATTTGACCAACCGTTACTCAACAGAAAAAAAACTACTTGACAACCTTCGCCAGTTCTGTTATCATGGGGTTGGAGGTATTCAGTTATCTTCATCTGTGCAGATTAAACGACAAGAGTATTAAGATTGGCGTCTTATGTTTAATTTTTTGCACTATGTGCACCTTATATCTTTATTAATTTTACCTAGACTTCTAGGTTTTTCCCTATACAAGCTGAAACGCGCTTATAAGTCGTTTAAGACAGTATAGTACGCCAATTTTCAGGATTAGAGAGTGAGAACAATCTACCACGGGATTCTTTTGTCTTTTTTTCTGCTTAGTAAGTTTCTTAGCACTTAAGCTAAGGGTCTGTTGCAGTTTAAAAGTCGCTAAATTGCAGCGTTTAGGACTTAAAAAAACGCCAATACTGAAAATAGACAATGGCCAGGGCTTCTTTTGCTTTTTTTTCTATTCGGTAAAATTTTTAACGCTTTTAGTTGCAATTCATGAACTGGGCAGAAGGTGTAATTCTGTCCATCCTTTATCACGCAACCTCATCAAATTTGGCATAAGATCAGCTACTTTCTATGATCACCGAATCAATTTGCTTGTGAACAAGCAAATTTTCCTGGATTCCAGTGTCGAGCACTGGAATGACAGGAGGGGGGTCACTTTCATGACACCGTTCTTTTTCCTAGATCCCAGCGTCACGCGCTGGGATGACAAGAAAAGGAAGCGCTGGGGTAACACCACCATAAAGTGAACTAGTGTCAGCTACTTGCATGACACCCGCAAATTACCTGCTAATTGCAATGTTCGTACAGTTGTGGGATAAGGCCAGGAAGCTTATTCAAAACCAATAAAAACGTCTTCTTTTAAAGTTATGGTTATACTCCTGTAGCGTTCTATGGTAGAAAATAAACTGAAGAGTGTTTTACAAAATGATATTACGTAATTTACTGTTTTTGCTACCACCTGAAATTGCTCATTCCTTGGCAATCACGATATTAAAAAAGATGCCTTGTGGAAAACCTATAGAACTACCAGAATCTTTAAACGTAAACTTCTTTAGTAATAAACTTAGGAGCCCTGTGGGTCTTGCTGCAGGTTTTGACAAAAATGCGGAAGTTATAAGGCCCATGTTCTCATTTGGTTTTGGATTTATCGAGGCTGGTACTGTAACTAAACACCCTCAATATGGAAACAAAAAACCGAGAATTTTTCGGTTAATTAAAGACGAAGGAATAATCAATAGATTGGGATTCAATAATAGAGGAATAGACTATTTCCTTAAACGAATAAATGAAACCAAGCTTGATGACTGCGTTTTCGGCATCAATATAGGGAAAAATAGCACTTCGAGGGACCAAATCAGTGACTATGTTGACTTAATAAAGATGGTATATGGGAAAAGTAGTTATATAGTGCTGAATATCTCATCTCCAAATACGCCCAATTTACGCAACCTGCACAATAAACAAGAATTATCAGAATTGTTGAAGTCCATAACTCTAACTCGGAAATCAATTGATAATTCTGAATCCATACCAATAATATTAAAAATTTCTCCAGACATAAATCAGCAAACAAAAGAAAATATTGCTGAGCTTGTATTGGAATACAAAATTGACGGCTTGACAGTAAGCAATACTACGGTTAGTCGAGATAATCTGCATTCTAATCACAATGAGATTGGTGGGTTGAGCGGCAGACCATTGTTTAAGCTCTCAACTGAGTTATTGAGTGACATGTATAAACTCACTAAGGGCAAAACATTATTAATAGGATGCGGGGGAATCTCGAGCGGTGCTGATGCATACGAAAAAATAAGGGCAGGAGCCTCTCTAGTACAACTGTACACTGCTCTCATATATCAAGGGCCTCAAGTTGTGAATAAAATCAATCTGGAGCTTGCAGAGCTAATAAGAAGAGATGGACTGAGTAACATCAGTGAGGCAGTGGGTTGTGGCTGTAGATCTTAACAACTTATTTTGATGGAGTAAAACTAATTTTCTGATATAAAGATACAGCAGGAAGTACTTCCTTTTAATACAACAAGTATGAAAAACGTGAACAATGCAATATCTAAAATCATCAACTATAGGTTCAAAAATGATGCGATATTAGAAGAAGCACTGACTCATCCAAGCTTAAATAAAAGGAATAGCAAAAATCGAACTGAAAATTACGAGAGGTTAGAATTTTTGGGTGATAGCATTTTGAATATGATTGTTTCTGCTATACTGTTTAAACTATTTCCTGAGGAAAGAGAAGGCGCGTTGGCGAAAAGAAAAACGGACTTAGTTTGTGGCAGCACGATTGCCAATGTCGCTAAAGAAATAGAGTTGGGCGATTTTATTCTCATGAATAATAGCGAACGCTGCAATGGAGGGAAATGTAACTTAAAAAATTTGGAAAACGCACTTGAAGCACTAATAGGCGCGATTTATATTGATGGCGGATTTAAAAATGTTGAAAGATTTGTTACCCAACATTGGGAGAAGCTGGCTAAGGATATGCTAATCCCTCCTCAAGATCCTAAAACCTCGCTACAAGAATGGACTCAGAAAAATAAATTACCTCTACCAGAGTATGAGCTTACAAAACAGACTGGGCCAGCACACAATCCTGAATTTACTATATCAATTCGCATAGAAAACTATGGTGAAGTTTCTGCATGCGCTTCTAGTAAAAAGGTTGCTGAACAAAAGGCTGCTGAGCTAATGCTAGAAAAAATTAACAATAGTGAAAAAAGCAATTCAACTTAATTCAAGTTTTAAGAAACAAAAGCATCCTGATCAAAAACAAGTATCTTGTGGATGGTCTCTATAGATGAGAACCCTATAGCTTTAAGGCTATAAATTTGCAGCATTTAGTGTAGTGATTTTGTCAGATGAAAACAAAATTAAATACATTTTTAATATTTTTATAGAAATCTATTAGGATGGTTTTATATGCTTTTTTTCTAATGATCATTTTTAAATGTTCAATGCTCATTTTTATCATCTCCTGTATATGCTTACCTACTCAGGGATATATTACCCAAATAGACGACAAAAATCATCATGATGTTGAGCACGACCATTCACTGAGACAGTGCAAAGGCAAAATTTTTCCTTTGGAGAGCAACGAACCAACAGTACCAGAAATTGTACCTTTGCCCGTAAAGTTCCCTGATTTCACGGCCAGTAGCCAGCTTATTTCTATTAATATTGGTGAAGAAGTGCCAGTAAAGGATTTGCTGATTGAGATAGGAAAACTTTCTGACATTAACTTAGATATAGATCCGAAAATATCAGGCAATATTATTTTAAAGCTAAAAGATAAAAACATAAATGAAGTAATTCAGAGCATAGCTGATAGCGCCAAACTGCGTTATTCAACAAGTAATGGTGTGATTAGAATTGAGCAAGATTTACCGTACGCGCAAAATTATTACGTAGACTTTATCAATATTCAACACTCTGCTCAAAGCAGTTTTGTTGTTAACAACAATATTACCAGCAGCGACGGAATCAATGCCGATAAGGACTATAACAGCGTTATGAGGTCTCAATATAGCAGCGATTTATGGAACTCATTGGAAAAGGGGTTGAATGCAATAATGGATGTTAACGGGGTAAATGATGGAGAATTTCTTTCATCTAATAGAGAAGCTGGTGTTATTATTTTGAATGCTAGAAAAAGCATCCACAAAGCTGTTGAAGAATATATTAATAAAGTTAAGCAGTTAGCGTCTTCTCAAGTAATGATAGAGGCAAAGATAGTTGAAGTCGTGTTAGACGATAAGTACCTTTCTGGTATCAACTTAGATGATTTATGCGATGGAACCAAACCTGTAATGAATCAGGATAGTTCCATTATTAATCTAGCAATGAACTTTGGCGTGGGTGATCTAGGGAATTTAGTAAAAAGTTTAGACAAATTTGGCACTTCAACTGTGATTTCAAGCCCTAGAGTACATGCCATAAATAATCAGCAAGCGATGATTTCTTTCACTAAAAATCACGTTTATTTTACCTCTGATATACAAAAAAACTCCAATCATACCTTAGTTACCAAAATGAATAGTGTTCCAATAGGGGTTGTGTTAATAATCCATCCAAGCATCAATGTTGATACTAGTGAAATATTCATGGATATACACCCAACTTTATCGAGAATTAACGGCTACACTAAAGACCCAAATATAGAGTACATCGCGCAGCAGAGTAAAACAAAACTGAATAGTAACATTCCAATTATTGAAATTAGGGAAATGAACTCTATGTTAAAAATCAAGAGTGGTGAAGTTATGGTAATTGGCGGACTTATAGAGCATAGAGAAGATAAGCAAAGCTTTAAAGCTACATTGCATCAGAAGTCAAAAAGGCTAGCGGATAACATGAGAACGGTAGAAACTGTCATCTTTTTAAAAGCAACAATTGTACCAACGCTTGGTTTGTTAGATAAAAAGGATGAGAATTTATATATATATTAACTAAAAACTAAGCATCAAACCGATTTCAATATTATGAGTTGATATGTCATCTGCAACGGGTATTGGAATGCTGAAGTAACGATAACCAAGGAAGGTTTTGACTTCCGGAATTATTGAATAATTAACACCAAGTTTCACTTGATAGGCAAACCAAGGAACATTTAATGGCATTGAATTTTTAGGTGACCCATTAACCTTTTTTAATCTAAAAAATGTTGGTCCTATACCAAGACCGATGTATGGAGCAAATTGTGTATCCTGAATACTAGGATTATAATAGAAATTTAACAAAAATGCGAATATATTGACTGATTTATCAAATACTGGTAGAGGGTTATCACTTTTAATATCGGCCCAAGAATACATAGTTTCAAAATCAATTCTGCCATTTTCTCTAGCATAGTAACCTAAAGATATGCTGCTGAGCCACTGGAAATCAATTTTACCATCAAACTTCTGTATGCTCTCAATTTCACCTGCCACTATATTTCTTATTATAGAACCGCAACGGCTTTCGACTAAAGTGAGAACTCTTTCTCCAATTGCTTTTATGCCATTCATAAATGTCTCTGAGTTATTGTAATATGTCTTGCCACCGCTGGCGCTAACATAGAAATTAAGTCTTTTATCTTCAACTGATGTAACTTCTTTTTCATCATATTTTCTAGATTTATGGCATACAAATCTGTCTGCAAGCATTAGATCTTCAACATCACCTGCATTAGCCTGAGCGGAAAAGAAGCTGATACATAAGATTAGCAATACATCAAAAACAGTAGATCTTTTCATTATAAACAAGTCTGCAATACTTTTCTCATATCAAGAAATTAAGAAACCAATTAAATAACCACTCTCCATTCCTATAATGTTAGCTTTTACAATGCTTTTAGCCTGAACCTCTGATGAAAGCTTTATTAGTGCAAAATTTTCTGCCCTGCCGATATTATTCTGCTCAACTAAAACGCTTTGTTTAGTGCCGATCAAAGATTGATAAAAGTTATTCATCATTTCTTTACTTATTTCCCTCAAGTTTTTTACCCTTTCTTTACGCACATTCTCTGGCACTTGTGGCATTCGCGCAGCAGGCGTGTTCTTTCGCTTTGAATATGGAAAAGCATGTAGGTAAACTATGTTCGTTTCCTTTAGTAGATTAACAGTATCTTGAAACATTTCATCAGTTTCCGTTGGAAATCCAGCAATAATATCAGCACCAAACGCTATATTAGGCCTCAATTCCCTTACTTTATGACAAAATTCTATCACTTGCTCTTTACTGTGACGACGTTTCATCCTTTTTAGGATTAAATTATTACCAGATTGCAAACTTAAGTGTAAATGTGGCATAAATCTTGATTCGTTAACTATTAAGCTCATTAACTCGTCGTCAATTTCAGCAACATCAATCGAAGAAAGCCTAAGTCTCTTTAATTCCGGTACATCCTTTAAAACTCTCCTGATCATTGAACCAAGTGAAGGTTTGCCAAATAAATCTGTACCAAAATCAGTAATATCAACACCTGTAAACACTACTTCTTGGTAACCGTTTGCTACGAAAATCTTGATTTGCTCTATAATATTGTTTATTGGTACGGATCGGTTGTTTCCTCTTGCTTCAGTAATTGAGCAAAATGTGCAGCTATGATTACAGCCATTTTGGACTTCGATAAATGCTCTTGATTTATCTTCAAGCTTATTAATTAAAATAGGTTCTGACCTGCTTGCTTGATTATCACTGACTAATATTTTGTTATTATTTAGCAAATAATTTTCAGTCTTTAGCTTATCTTGATTGCCCAGCACTTTGCTTACACCAGGAATGTTGCTGTACGATTTAGGATCTAATTGAACGGCACAGCCAACTACAATAATTTCTTTACTTGGATCATTTTTATGAATCTTACGTATTTTTTGTTTCACCTGGCGTTCTGCTTCATTTGTTACTGCACAACTGTGTACTACAACAACATTTTTTCTCTCTGCTTTTCTTAGTGCTTCTTTAATTAACTCACTTTCATAAAAATTTAAACGACAGCCAAATGTTACTACTTCATTCATGCTAGACTTCAATCGATTTTATAATTTAATTATTATATCAAACATTCAAGTAAAGTCATTAATCCTCTTATGACCAGGCCCAGAAATGTGAGAATGATTTGCCTCAAGCAAAAATTGTGTAACTGTGTCAGCTTAGTATATACTAAAGCCAGCTTAAGAAATATTAACCCAGAAAAATCGCACCAACTTGATGTTGGTGCTTGAAGCTACTTATCCTTTTACAGAAAAAGTTTTATAGTATAGCAGGTGAATTTGGGAAAGTCAACTATTTTTTTTATACTTTATCATGCCACCACATCCTGAGACTGTACAACACAGTCTTATTTCAATCGTTTATAACCTTTGGCACTACAAAATATCCATGCTCAGATTTTGTATTGGACAATATCTCCTCTTTAATGTTCTGAGCATTGACAACGTCATCACGTACGTGAATGTCCTTATCTATACTACCATAACGTATAGGAGAAACACCTTCAGTGTTAACTTGCAACAAAACATCATGTATCCAATCCAGCATCGTTAGTTCTTTGGAGTAGTGCTCAATTTCGTCATTTGATAACTTAATTCTTACAAGCTGTGCAATTTTAAGCATTTCTTCCTTAGTAATTGTTACTTTTCTTTTGTTCACAAACTCTATTAGCAAAGTGATGACGTCTTCTGTTGATCTAGCTGGCATTCTTATCCTCTTTAATGAAGTGAACCAAAATATTTGCAGTTGAAACAACTTCTATTTTATCAGTTTTTTCAAATTTGTGAAGTATGGTGTCCGTGATCACTAATTTATCCAGAGAAGAGGAAGAGATTTTTTCAATTGCATTTCCCGAAAGCACACCATGTGTGATGCATGAAATTACAGACTTTGCCCCGTGACTTTTCAAAGCGAGAGCGGCATTGCATAATGTTCCACCAGAATCAACTATATCATCGACGATGACACAATTCCTATTTGTCACTTCTCCTATCACATTCATTACCTGAGATGTACCTGCTTTCTCTCTATATTTATCTATCACGATAATCTTATCACTCAATTCCATCTCATACTTTTTCTCTAAAGTCTTTGCAAAAGCACGCGCTCTACCGATTGCTCCGACATCGGGTGCAACTATTGCCAAATTTTCTGCATATATGGAGTCAGCAAATACTTCAAAGCAGCTCAAATTAGCGACTGGTATATCAAAAAACCCTTCAGTTTGACTTGAATGCAAATCAATAATTGCAACGCCATTTGCACCTGCAACCTGGATGAGATTTGCAGCCAATTTCGCACTCAAAGCAGATTGCGTATTGTCGTTTTTAATAACCCTATCTTGCCTGCTATATCCATAATAGGGAATAATCGCCGTTATTCTTTTGGCTTTTGACCTCTTTACTGCATCAATTGTGAGCAGGAGCTCCATAAGGTTGTCATTTGCAGGAGAAGAAATTGACTGTATTATGTATACCTCTTGATTATAGATATCGCCTCCCACGCGCACGTTCATCTCGCCATCGGCAAATCTTGATACCTGAGTAAGGGATGTTTGAACATTTAGCTTGTTAACTATCGATTCCCCTAATTCTTTACTAGCGCTGCCTATTATTATCTTCATAATCTACCAATTGAATTGTAAGATTATACAGAAACTATGGAGTGATTGAAACTCTGTTCTAAAGTTCTTATCTCCTGTCATCCAAGTAGCTGACACTCGTATCTGGGATCCAGGATACTACTTTAGTAATAAATATTTAAGAAATTTATCAGGTGAGAAAAAAAGCAAAAGAAGCCCCGGTCGGTGGCTAATTATTTATATATACCCCAAATATCGGCGTTTTTATTCTCAACGCTACGATTCAGCTACTTTTAAATGCAAATAACCAAAACTGTAAACGTTAAGAAATTTACTAAGCAGGAAAAAAAGGCAAAAAAACTCTGAGGCAGCTAGTATTCAAATTCTCCCTTGTCTACTTGACGTTCTATACTGTCTTAAACGACTTATAAGCGCGTTTCAGCTTGAAAACCAGAAGTTTTAAAAAGACGTAAGGTGCACATAGTGCAAAAATTTAAACAATGAGACGCCAAATACTCTAAGTTTTTTGTCATTAATCCACTGCAGAGATTGCGAAGATAAATAAATAGCTTCAGTCTCATTATAAGGGTAACGGTGGAAGTTGTCAAGTAGTTTTTTTGTTTTTGTTGGATGACATACGCTGCTAAAGGTTTGTTATATGGTTATGCAAAAGGTCTATTTACTCTAAGTATATTACATGTATACTTATTACTAAATTAAATTTGAAATGATAAGAAATGAATGAATTTAAATCGATCCGTAATATTGCGATAATTGCGCACGTTGACCACGGCAAAACTACTTTACTCGATAACATGTTAAAACAAAGTGGTACATTTCGTGAAAATCAAGAAGTTCAAGAACGAGTGATGGATAGTGGCGATCAAGAGCGTGAACGCGGAATCACAATACTTGCAAAATGTACGTCAATAATGTGGGGCGATGAAAAAATCAACATTATCGATACACCGGGGCATGCGGATTTCGGTGGAGAAGTAGAAAGGGTGCTATGCATGGCAGATGGTGTGTTGCTGCTGGTTGACGCTGCAGAAGGTCCCATGCCACAGACTAAGTTTGTGTTATCAAAAGCACTAAAAGCAGATTTGAAGCCGATTGTGATAATCAATAAGGTCGATCGGCCAGACAGCAGAATTGATGAAGTGTTGAACGAAATATACGAATTGTTTTTTAACCTTGATGCAACTAACGAACAGCTTGATTTTCCAGTATTGTACGCTTCTGGTAGAAATGGCTGGTGTGTTAAAGAACTCTCTGACGAAAGAAAAGATTTAAACCCATTATTTTCAACAGTTATAGATTATATAAAACCATCTATTTACGACCAAAGTGTACCTTTTGCTATGCTGGTTACTTTACTTGAGTCTGATAAGTTTCTTGGCAGGATATTGACAGGGAAAGTTTACCAAGGAATCGCAAAAGTCAATTCAGACCTCAAGGTACTCGATCTTGATGGCAAGGTAGTTGAGCGAGGAAGGCTGACTAAGCTACTCTCATTTTCTGGCTTAAAGCGTATTCCAGTAGAGCAAGCTGTAGCGGGAGATATAATAGCAATTGCAGGACTTGAGAAAGCTTCAGTTTCAGACACTATAGCAGCACCAGAGGTTACAACTGCAATAAGCTCAACTCCGGTCGATCCGCCAACAATGGCAATTACTATAAGCGTTAATGATTCACCTTTCGCTGGGCAAGAGGGAACAAAACTCACTTCTACTGTCATAAAGGATCGTTTATATGCAGAAGCTGAGACAATGTTGCGATTACTGTAACTCCGACACCCAGTGGCGAGGCATTTGAAGTGGGTGGACGTGGTGAGCTACAGCTTGGAGTTTTAATTGAAAATATGAGAAGAGAAGGCTTTGAGCTTTCTGTTTCGCGTCCTCGTGTATTATTTAAAGAAGAAGACGGTAAAAAGCTTGAACCTATAGAAGAAGTGGTAATCGATGTAGATGATGAGTATAGCGGAATCATCATGGAGAAACTCAGCTTCCGAAAAGGTGAAGTGACTGACATGAGACCTTCTGGCAATGGAAGAACAAGGTTAACATTTTTAGTGCCATCAAGGGGGTTAATCGGTTACCAAGGGGAGTTTTTAACCGATTCTCGCGGTACTGGTATCATCAACCGTTTATTTCACAGTTATGCTCCTCATAAAGGTCCAATTTCTGGAAGACGCAATGGAGTATTAATTTCCACTGATAAAGGTGAGGCTGTGGCATATGCAATTTTTAATTTGCAAGACAGGGGAATTATGTTTATCAAGCCACAAGACAAAGTATATTGCGGTATGATTGTTGGTCAGCACAGCCGCGACAATGATTTGGAGATAAATGTACTTAAAGGCAAGCAGCTGACAAATATAAGAGCTGCGGGTAGTGATGAAGCTATAAAACTTACTCCGCCAAAAATAATGACTTTGGAAGAGATGATAGCATATATAGATGATGATGAATTGGTAGAAGTCACTCCAAAGTCTATACGTTTACGCAAGAAATTTCTTGATCCAAATGAGCGTAAACGTGCAGGAAGGGCGAAGAATAAGGAGTAGAGTTACAGCTAGAGGTTTTACTGACAGGCTTGTCTGCGTTTTAGAAAAGTGTCTGATGATCAACGAAAAAATCGTAAGAGAGAGCTTAAAAAAGTTATAGAGCAAAAAAGTGGTAAAAATGTAATCGCTCTTGGCATAATATCCTCAATTGTTATTAAGGGTAGAGATGTTGGTTTTGCGCTTGAGATTTCTAGTAACACACAAGCAAATGAAGGATTGAGAAGAAATTGTGAAAAAGCTGTTAAAGCTATACCAGGAGTAGGAAAAGTGACCGTGGTTGCTGCTGGTCAAAAGCAAGCTGAACAACAAAGAGCTAAACTACATATCAAGGGAGTGAAGAATATAATTGTTGTTGCCTCTGGTAAAGGAGGTGTGGGTAAATCTACGGTTGCACTAAATCTTGCATTTTCATTGGCAAAATTAAAGCGCAAAGTTGCACTAGTTGATGCAGATATATATGGTCCTTCGATTCCCAAAATGCTTGGTGCTGAGGAATTAAAGCCAAAGATACATGATGGCAAGGCAATGCCTATAGAAAAGTATGGGTTGCATACTATTTCAATCGGCTATTTTATTGATAAAGATCGTGCAGCAATATGGCGTGGACCTATGATCACGAAAGCACTTTACAATTTACTAATGGGAACGAGATGGTCCGATATAGAGTATTTGATAGTTGATACGCCACCCGGAACCGGTGACGTGCATTTAAGTCTGATGGAGAATTTTAACTTAACCGGGGCGATAATAGTCTCAACTCCACAGGAGCTTGCTTTAATCGAAGCTTGTAAAATTTACGATATGTTTACAAAGCTTGGAGTGCCGATTATTGGCATCGTAGAAAATATGAGCTATTTTACTCAAGACAACTCAAAAATATATATATTTGGAAAAGATGGCGCAAAAAAAATGTCCGAAGAACTAGGAATCAAACTCTTAGGCAGAATTCCTTTAGATCCACAAATATGCCATGCTTCTGATTGTGGAAATCCTTTAATGCTAAGTGAAGGTTTAGCAGGGATTTATGAAGACATTGCTAAGGATGTTGAGTCTTTTTTAAATAGTCTGTAAAGACTATTTAAACTATTTTTAAAACAGATAAAATGTAACTTCAGGGTTAGCGTGAATAGAATGAATTATGATGTAATCATTTCAGGAGGCGGGTTGCTTGGTCTTATTACTGCGATTGGCCTAAGTAATGACTCTGTGTCTGTAGCTGTGATTGAGAAAAATAGCCTACCGCGCGTAATTGATGATAATCGAGCATTTGCTATTTCTCAGGGGTCAAAAAAAATATTGGAAAAATTAGGGATTTGGCAGTTCATAGAGAGCAAAGCTGAACCGATACTTGATATATGCATACTAGATGAAAATAGTCCGGTTACTGTGCATTATGATCA
The DNA here is from genome assembly GCA_023089585.1 of Melophagus ovinus. NCBI lineage: Eukaryota > Metazoa > Arthropoda > Insecta > Diptera > Hippoboscidae > Melophagus > Melophagus ovinus. The sequence continues at coordinate 290,056 of JAKKIB010000258.1, forward strand.
TAAAATGGTCGGTAAAGAGCCAATGGGCTATGTTATCAATAACGCTACCATATGGAGTGCAATCAACAATAATTTTTTGCATAAACTGAATATATACTCTTCGCATTCTTATAGAACAATCGCTTGTGATGCGGGATTTGCGGAAATTACTCTTGACGACAATCGGCAATTAATATCATCGCTACTTATCTGTGCTGAAGGCAAAAACTCCAAACTACCGGAGTTATTTTCTATACCAGTGATAAAATTTGATTATAAGCAGAGTAGTATAGTATTTAATGTAGAACATGAACTGCACCATCAAAACTTAGCTGTGGAGCGGTTTTTTCCCGGTGGTCCATTTGCGATTCTGCCGATGAAGGGTGGTCATACTTCTTCGATAGTTTGGACAGAAAAATCTGAAATTTCAAAAATGCTGATGAGCTTATCTGAAGAGGAGTTTATCGCAGAACTCAAAAAAGATTTGGTTCTTATTTAGGAGAAATTAAATTAGAGGTGAAAGAAAATCTTATCCTTTAAGCTTTGCTTTTGCAAAAAAGCTGCATAAAGGCAGAGTTTTGCTTATTGGCGATGCGGCCCATTCGATTCATCCAGTTGCAGGACAGGGGCTTAATCTTGGAATTAGAGAGTAGAAAGTGTTATAAGACACATAACTGCTGCAAAAGCGTCTGGCATCGACGTTGGCAGTAGTTATCTGCTGAAGAGAATTTCACGCGATAGATGCTTTGATAATTTTACCATGGCGCTTACAACTGATGGGTTTAAACAGGGTATTTTCCAACAGAGTATTCTGCGCTAAAGTACTGAGAAATCTTGGTTTAATGGTAGTTGAAAATTCAAGTTTCCTCAAAAAATACTTCATACGTCACGCTATGGGACTATAGAAACAAAAAAACTACTTGACAACTTTTGCCGTTACCCTTAATAATGAAACTGAAGCTATTTGTTTATCTTCGCAATCTGTGCAGGTTAATGACAAAAAAACTTAGGGTATTTGCGTCTCATGTTTAAATTTTTGCACTATGTGCACCTTACGTCTTTTTAAAACTTCTGGTTTTTACCTATACAAGCTGAAACGCGCTTATAAGTCGTTTAAGACAGTATAGAACGTCAAATAGACAAGGGAGAATTTGAATACTAGCTGCCTCAGAGTTTTTTTGCCTTTTTTTTCCTGCCTGGTAAATTTCTTAACGTTTGCAGTTTAGGCTATTTGCATTTAAAAGTAGCTGAATCGTAGCGTTGAGGATAAAAACGCCGATATTTGAGGTACATATAAATAATTAGCCACCGACCAGGGCTTCTTTTGCTTTTTTTCTCCACTTGGTAAATTTCTAAAAATATTTATGACTAAAGTAATTCAAGAGCCCGCAGCTTTACAGAAACGCCAAGCCTTTTTATGCAAGAAGGCTAAGCAACAGGCTTAAAGCCTCTATTTCTTCTTAGCAAAACATAAAAAGCCCTTTACCACCATGTTTTTTTGTAGCTTGCTGGTAATACAGAATCATGTGTTGAATTTTAGTATCATTTAACCACTTATTTAAGTTATTCTTTATAGTATCCGTTTTACCTGTTGCACTACCGTGCCCGTAATTATCAATAAGCATCTATTCCCTGCACGATAATTTTTAATAATAAAATCTATCAATTTACAGTAAGCATCCTCTATATTATAGCCATGCAAATCGAGTTTATCGCTTATAGAATATTTGCCCCTATCAACCTTTGATTTTGTGTTGTAGTCAAGACAAAATGACAAGCTAACATTGTTGGCATCAAGGAAATTTTTCTCGTAAGTTAAAAGTACCTTTATCAGCCACGGATTTTATATTTACTTT